>PVHY01015931.1:24792-35051 GCA_004024945.1 Uropsilus gracilis
TTTTCTAAGACTAGGTCTTGCTATTTTTGCCCATGGTACCGCAGGCTACCGTTGCCCGTGGTATCACAGACTCAAGCAATCCCCTGCCTCAGCCTCCCAAGTAGCTGGGATTACAGGTGCGTGCCACCACACCCAGCTATTTTTTGGGACTAGGTCTCGCTGTGTTGCCCTGAGCAGGACTCAAACCGTGATCCCTAGCCCCAGCCGCTTCATAGGCTAAAGCTTACAGGCACGAGCCACCGTGCCCGGCTTTCGGCAGCCTCTTTCCTCTAAGCAAAGAGGGTGAGCAGTGCCCTTATTGACAACTTCCTCTGTGCCAGGTTTCTGTTCACAGCTCCTCAGTGGCATTGTAGGCGTCCTATTTTGTTTGTTCTCCCAGTTCAGTGCTGGGTGGTGCTCGCTCTGTTCCCCTTGAGTCCTGCCCGGGGGGCACAATTTTATGGGACTTTACTCCAGTACCTCACTCATTTGGTTTCTGTGGATGAATAATTGTCTTAAGATACGTACTCCTGGTTGGGGCTCTCATGAGGGGAGGCAAACCCAGAGGGGTTTGTGGTGGGAGCCCCCCTCCCCCAACGTGCCCTCCTTCATCACAGGGCTCAGATGTGCGGTGGGGCCTGGCGCCGGCCAGGCCTTGCAGCTGCCCAGGCTGACCCCAGCTCCACCCCGCCCGACCTCAAAAGGCAAGTGGAGCTGGTACGTGCAGAACGCTGCGACCAGGCCATCATGGCATGGCCGCGGAGGGCGTGGGCTCCAGTGCCTGCGTGAGACCCGTGCACCAGTCTATCCCGGAAGGTCCCGGGCTAGACCCCAGCCTCCTCGCCCCACCCCCTCCACCAGGCAGACTCTGGCCGGGCACAGCGGCCAGAAAGGGGTAATTTTTTAAGAAAATGTTCTGGCCATGAATCTCTCTCGGTTAAAACCTTTCCAAGGTATCTCACTGTTTTTCTAAAAATTAGAAAAATTCGTATTTCCAGCATTTCCATTAAAGTTGAAACCATTTTCTCCAATTTACTAGTCTCTATTTCTCCTCCAAACAAGTCCTGACTTGAGTCTGCTTTCATGGGACTCTCTCCCTTGGTAGCATCATCTGAGAATGAGACTGAGGTGGGGTGGGGTGGGGTGGGGTGGGGTCATGAGTCTACTATGATTCTCAAAATGTGGTTTCCCACTTTTGAATTAGAACATTTCTTTAATTATCTCAAAGTTGAATGAATTCTCCTTAGCTTCACCAACGAGGTTCTCATTTATTTGTAGATATATCAGGTATCCCCATCAAAAATACAAACCCATGGCAAAAGGATGACAGCATGTGAAACCCCACTCACTCCATCGGGGCTCTGAGCCCCCATGCCTCAGCATCCAACTCATTCAACTCATCTAACTCATCAACTGCCATCTCAGCCTTTACCTGAGTGTCCCCACCTGAGCATGTCTTCCTGTCACCTACTAGCTTTACCCCCATAATGACACAGCTGCTTTGCCTCAGTTTCTTCTTAACAACTTGTCTGTAACAATAGATTCATATGTATGACTTGCTGGGAGTCCTATTTACATTTAGCATGTCAGTGATGACTTAACCTCCAAGAATCATTTTGATCATTATAATAATCACCATTGAATTGAGTTATATGTCCTTTTAAACAGTTTAAATATATTATCTGTATCACTAAAGACTTGTGTGAAGTTATAACTTAAGTCATCCCATCTTATCTGAGAGAGATATATTCCATGGTCCTCCATGGATCCCTTGAAATGGTGAATAGTACCTAATCCTTATATACTATAATACCACTATCTTATCTGAGCCACACTCAGATTAAAAAAACAAAGATTTTATAAAATCAAAGAATAACAATGGAGAGTAATAAAAATTATATGTTCTTCTTTTCTCTCTCAGGCTATCATTTTATTTCATTATATTATTTCCAGACCACCAGAGGAAACTTACATGGGCCTGGAAAATAATTAATAAGAGACAACTGCTGTATCTCTATTTATGCAAAAGGAAAATGTAGAAAGTCAAGTTATCTGATCAAGCCCACACTGCTGGTGGCAGTGAAAGCTAGTTGAGTCACCACACAGCCTTTTAGTGGCTGCAAGTGAGGAGAGAGGGGGTTACTTGGGGACTTACGTAATCCTATACTCCAGAAGAACAAAACAGTTGAAATTAGCAGACCTGAATTCTAATCTTTGCATCTGTCCATATTTCTTTCAAACTTTTGGCTAAAGTAGCTAAAATTAGTTAAATCTTTCTGCCTTGTTTTCCTCCGTTGAAAATTAAGATAGTGTCTACGGCCATACCACCCTGAACGCGCCCGATCTCGTCTGAAAATTAAGATAGTGACAGAGACCCAAGAGGATGTCAGAGGAGCTTCCTTGCTTTGCTTTTAAGAGGATCATCTAAGTGAATCAGACGGGCACTGTACACAGGCAGTGATCTGGTGCAAAACTGGAGCTCCTTTTGGACATCAGCGACTAGCACAGACTATACCAGAAAGGACACAGAGGAGATTCATGACTCACTGAACAAGAGGTAGTTGGAGAGAAAAATCTAGAGACTAAGGTCCAGGGTAAGACTGCTGTGCTGATACTCAGTCAAAAGCCATGGGTAGGGGAAAGCTAATCAGTGACTGAGGGGCAAAACATGCAGAAGTACTATGATCCTCCCTGCTATGGCACTTTCCCCAGAGAAAAGAACAAGAACAGTGCTTAGATTTGTGCACTTCCTTTCCCAACCCTTGGGACTCATACTACCCTTATGAAACACACTGACACCATGCAGACTCTGCAGGAACCCCAGAGAGGAGTATGGGCAGCACCACAATTATGAGCCACCCTCTTCCTCAGCATATTTACAAAAATGGTTGGATTCCCAGAGAAACCTCCATAAATACCCTGACTCAGAATCTACAAGATCAGGTCTTGAAAAAAGATCAAATATTTAAAATCAAATAATACCCAAGTATCACATGCTAGAAAAGTAGGATATGCTCAAATCTTTAATTCACAGTTACAGGTGCTTAATAAAAATTAGGAAGACCCAAACCAAAAAAATAGGCTGGCAAACAACAATACACATGGCAACTGAAGTCTCAAGGAAATATGATATTGCTAGGAGAAAATAACTCACCAGACTCCAACCACAAACATGGAAGTTCAAAATTGTACTGATAAAGAAAATAAAAAGGATGGAAGAAAATCCAGAAAGGTATGTCAAGTTACACAAGACAACTCAGAAGACTAATCAAAGAGAGACCACAACATTTAGAAAAACAAATGATCTGAGAAGGGAAATTAATGAACAGAAAACTGAAAAAGTTCAACTGATGAGGTTTGATTTATATGTGGAATATAGAGAAAATAAACATGTATCAAAGACAAACCTTTCAAAACAGAAAAGCGATTTTGTCATTCAGAGAAGGGAGGTGGAAAGAAAGGGGGTAGAAAACAGGGTGCTGGGAGAAGGAAAGCAAAATGAACTATGATGGGGGACTATGGGTGAACTGGTGATGGAAAACTATAGTAACCACACCCAAAGAAAGAAATTTGTGGGAAAAAAATAAGGATGTTTTTAAAAAATTAATTAAAAAAATTTTTTTAAGTTTCTGGAGAAACTCAAAAGAAAATTCTAAAGGAAGCTATATTAAAAAATAGACTAAGTGGAGTTTCAATCAATCCCTTAAAAATAAATATGGCATAGCAGACCTGGATGAAACAAGAAGGAGATATATTAAAAAAAAACAAACAAAAAAAAAAAAAACAAAGAAAAACTTCAACTCCAAAATCTGACTCAATACCCAGAAGACAAAAGGAAGGTAGAATACAAAGAGTTTATTTAAAGAAATAAAAGGTGAGAATTTCCCAAACATGGCAAAGGAACTGAATGTACAATTCTTTGAAACTAAAAGAGCATCTGATTATATAATACAATGAGACCTACAATAATGTCTAATTGTTGGTAGTATAGTAGTGAAATGACCATGAGTTCAAGAAAAAGATAGGCTACTGAAAGCAGCTAAGTAAGAGTAGATAATATTCTAAGTAGGTAGTAAGTATAACCAAAAGACTTACATAAGACTTCTCAAAGGAAAATCTAAGAACAGGAGAAAAAGGAAAGATATGTACAAAATACAGGTTAAAAAAAGACGCCAGCTAAGAATACTCTCATAGATATCAAGGAGTAATAAAGGCCTTCCAGACAAACAGAAGTTAATGGAATTTGTAAACACCAGACCTCCCTGACAATAAATGTCAAAGGGAAGACTCCCCTCTCCTGTTTAAATCAAAGAACAAAAACTGAACAAAGGAAAGATAGAATCACAAAGGTGAAGAAAAAAATGGCAGTAGCAAACATTCATTGTCAATAATCACCCAACTGTGTATAAACTGAGCTCAGCAATCAAAAGGTACAGAGTGATTAGATCTATCAGAAAACAAAATACAAATGTTTGATGTCTACTAGAGACCTATGTGAATCCTAAAGATATGAGTTTTAAAGCTAAACAGTTGCTCTCAAAGTAAATGTTACAAAACAATCCTGCAAGTAAATGGGACTCAAAAAAAGTCAAGGACAGCCATACTTATATAAGATAAAATAAACTTCCAGCTAAAAAAGGCAATAAGAGATGTAAATGGAGCCTATATAATGATTAAGGGAACAATACATCAGTAAGACATAAGACTCATCAAAATATAAGCACCCAAAAAAGGATCATCAAAATGTATACAGCAACTATTAACCGATGTAGAAACAAACATTGGCAGTCACATATAGTAATAGTAGTAATAGAAGACTTCACACCCCACTTTAATCAATAGACAGCTCAACCAATCAGAAAGTCAATAAAGACACAACAACCTTAAATAAAGAATTAGAACAAATGGACTTAATATGTATTCATAGGGTACTGCATTCCAAAACAAAGCTGAGTACAGATTTTTCTCAAGTGTATTTGGAACATTTTTGAATATAGAACATACATTGGATCACAAACCAAGTATCAACAAATTCATGAAGATTGAAGTCATAACAAATACCTTCTGGTTACAGTGATATCAAACTAGATACCAACCACAAAAAAAAGTAGTATAAACCTCTAATATGTGAAGATACACACTACTGAATGATAATAGCATTAATGAGAAAAATCAAAGGAGAAACTAAAAAAAAAAAAAACTGAAGACAAATAATAATAAGAACACAAACTACCACCATCTTTGGAACACAAGCAAACACAGTATATGATAATGGAAGTATGTAGTAACATAGGCCTACATAAAAAAATAGAAAGGTATCAAAAAAAATCTTAATCTGAATAATAAAAAATGTAACCAAAATCATCTAGAAGGAAGGAAACAATAGCAATTACTTAATAAATATTTTTTTAATGTCCAAAAGATTTTAAAGCACCAAAAGTTGGTTCTTTGAAAATATGAACAAAAAAGACAAGACTATAGCTAGGCTCACAAAAAAGAAGAGATAGCATTAATAGGCAGAAAAGAAACAGAAGTTATGATATCTCAAATACACAGAGGATCATAATAGACTACAATGAGCATCTTTATGCTAATAAATTGGATAACCTTGGTGAAATGGAAAAATTCTTAAAAACATAGAACTTTCTGAGATTGAGTCAGGAAAAAATAGAAATCTGAATAGACCAATCACAAGCAAGGAAATTGAAACAGAAATCAAAAGTCTCCCACAAAAACAAAAGCTCAACACCAGATAGTGGTGGAGGGTTATAGGTGCTCTGATGGTGGGTGTGGTAGGATAATTAATTTACTTGTAGCGGTGTGACCATATACACTTAAATTAGTGTTTCCTTAATAAACACTATTAAAATTTCTAAAGAAATATAAGCTAATAGCACCTTCCCTAACTACTTTAAAGCATCAGATGTACTCTAGTGAGATAATAGCAAAACAGCCACACACAAATGTTAGGCAGCCAACCCTTCCAGCCTGTACAGCCAGTGCTGGCCTCCCTTCATTTGCCTTGTTTCTGAACTTGAGATTCTGAGCTTTGATGAAAAATCACTTGGGGTTGATTTCCAGCTCTCTGTGTTTTTTTCTTTTTGCCATCTTGCAGTCATAAATGTGAAAAATTTTGATGACCTATTTTAGTAAAGAGTACTCAGTCTATATTTACCTGGAATTACACTGATATTACAAATCAAAGTTCTCGAAATGTTTCTTAAAGTATTTATTTTCCCTCCAGTCATATGGATCAGAATACATATAAATGCAGAAATTGAAGTGAAACATGAAAATAAGAATATACATGTCAATAAAAATGGGGTTTTGACTACCAATGGAATAAAACTCCCCTTCACATTTTAAGCTGTCCCCAGAGTCTCCCTTTGGGACTAGTCTTCTAAGAGAGGCTCCTCAGGATGTACATCTAAGAAGCATTTTGAATCAATTCTTTGAACTGTTGCCTCACTTACTACAACCCCTGGTTATAGAAATTAGATAAAGTATCTATCTCCCAGTCAGATCAACAACACCTTGGATAGTGGCGCAGGGTGCAGTGGAAAAGATGCTGATCAGTTTATTTTTTCTTCTCAATTTGAATATAATCCGTAGTGACAGTTATGTTAGTTGACACTAGAAGGGGAATAAAGAATACAGAACCTAAGTATGTGAGGAAGTAGCAGTTTGTGCCTTGCCACCATGTTGAAGTAGCATGCCTTCTGCTCTGTGCCATCGTGTCTACGAATGAGAAATACACTTTGTGTTATTCCAGCACTGAGATTTTAAAGTTGCTCTTACTGAACCTGACTGAAACAATCCCTTTATTTCACTTCAATCTCATAATAGGAGACTAGTCCTAAAGTTTTATGTTCTGTTTAGTTGCTTTATTCTTCCTTTATATTTACTCTCAAGAGCAATTATCCTGTTGTGTACTTTTAAGTATCACTTTTAAAATGATGACTCCCCAAAGAAATTAAATTTTCAAATGCCTATAGCTTCATTCCATCTTCCAGTCATCATTTTAAACTCTACTCAATTTGACTCAATAATCATTTTCTGCATATTCACTGATGCATGACTTTGTGTTGGATGCTGAAGAGTGATAACATCTCCTGTCCTCATGGTGCTGACAACCATCAGGAATGTCATTCAGTGGATTTATTAAATGTCATTTAATTTAGACTCAGTAACTTGGAAGAAAACACATCACGCCTGTGACACATACTTAAAATGTGTGTGGACATTTCTTGGACAGCTCTTTTTCCTTCCCTTAGCAAGTACAGTTGAGTATTCTCACTTGCTAAGTAAGAAGTGCAATATTGAGTATTCTTATCCTTGTTTCCTAAGTTAAAGTGGACACAAAATCTATTATCTCTGAGGAAATGTTACTCAGATGCCCCTTTACTCTTCATCTTTTGGGCACAGCTTACACCCTTCTTCCTTGCAACATTCCTAGCTGCCTTCTCTGCCCCTCTCATTTGCTTGTACCAGGAAAGGTATATCTGGATCATGATTTCTAAAACACCATATCATATCATATCATACCTCATGTCATATAATCCTATCACACCATATCATATTTTACAATTATCAAATGCTTTTCTGATGTTCCTAATCCATTAACCTAAATTTCATATTTAATTTTCATAATCTACCCCAAATATTTTTCTACTTATCTAAATAATAATAGCATTGCTAGGTAAATTTATTTAGCAGTTACTACACACCAGACATTATGTTCAGCTTTTATTCACTTCATTTAATCCTTACTTGGAATCCCATTAAATAGAATGACTAAGGACCTTTATCTTCATTTTGTAAGCAAAACAACTAAGGCTTGGAGAGGTAAATCAAGTCCAAGATGAAAAAGCAAATGGTTTTAAACTGAGATCCTAAACTATATGCTCTCTGTAACATGGGAATAGGGAAAATACTTCATAATTTCTCACAAATCCAGTTAATTATTCTTGTAGTTATATTGTACTAGCTATTAACATACATTCTCTAACCTATTCTGGTAAAAGAATAAGATGTTCTTAGAAAAATGCTGAGGCCACCTCCCTCTGCCATTTCAAATACAGGCTCTTATTTTCTGTGCTTTGTTTTTCTGAAAGAGGAAAAACTCAAATGAGATCAGAAAGAAGCACAGGTCTCAAGCAACAACCTGGAAGCTTTCTTCTGTTCAATGGTGAAATGGTAGTAAAGAGTCCAAAGAACTAGTTTGTCCTAGCAAAATTTATTAATATTAGATGATTTTATATATCAGAGATTGTCTTAGAGAATCCCAACAAGGGTTGCTGAGCTGGAACAGGGATTGGTTGATGTAGATAGGGGAGGCAGGAAGGTGAGTGTGGTACTGCCAACTTGTGAGGAAAGCTGAGGGACTTGCAAAACCTGAGGTGTGATTATTAACATTTGTCCAGAGCCCCAGCAGCTATTTTCATCGTCCACACTGATCCACACCATTAAATGTTTTCTGAAAATTCCCTAAGAGCTTGATCTATGGGGAAGATGGGGAGGGAAAGCCCATGATTGCCTGGCTGCCCAAAAGCTGGAGTATTATGAATTCCACAGAGGAAAAAAAGAAACAGACAACAGAGTGAGGAATCCCCTTAAAATATCTCCTGAACCATTTCAGTACACACTGAGAGCACAGTAAGTTTATGTGGTTGAGAATTATTCTGATGGCATATAGTTCACAGGAAGTACCAGTTTTCAAGAACTAGAATATGATAGGACAATTCAAGACAAACACTATTTTACCAGTTGGTTTCCTGGGTCAACACTGGAAAGACCAAGTATCCTGGTACAAATGAAATATGAAAATGTCAACTAATAACAACTCTTGCTTGCTTGATTTGTGCTAAATAGAATAGTGAGGGCAGTGAAAATGAAAGCACTGAAGCCTAGAGCACATGGCTGGGAGTTCTGGCTGTGTTTTTAGCTTGCTGGACAACCGTATGTCCACCCATCTCTGAATGTGGGAAACAAGAAGTTTGGACAGCCTCCAACATCCTTTCCAACTCAAAATGTATATTAAGATATTTAAAGCAAAAGCATACTTTTAAAAATCAAAGGAACTAAGAATAATAATTAAAGTAGATCCAGAACACTGATTCCTTCTTTTCATTTCCTAAATTACTTAATGCCTTTTGATATATTATAACCTTTCAGTAAATTGTTATAAAGATTTCAGAACAATATTTTCTTCATGGAACCATTGCAAAGAAAGAGGTAGAAAGGAAGGTAGATTGAAAAAAACTTGGGAGATATATCAATCAGCTGTAATATGTAGAGCTTGTTTCCACTGTAATTCAAATAATAACTATTGGTAAAATTGGGAAATAATTTTTATTGACTCTATGTGGGTGATAATAATAATTATTGACAAAATTGGGAAATTTCTTATATTGACTGGAGGTAATTGGGAATTTTTATTTTTTACATATGATAATCATGGTTTTTAACAGAGTCCATTTCTTTCCAAGATACTGAAATATTTACAGATAGTATGATACAATGTTTAGAATTTGCTTCAAATGTGCTGGGAATTGGAGGCATAGATGTAGAGGGAATATGAGCTGATCATTGCTGAAGGTGGCTGTGGGTGTATGGAGGGAGTGGAGGAGGAAGGGTTCTGGGGGGGGGGGGCGCCTGGGTGGATAATTGGTATTGGGTAAGATGTAAAAACACATACTTTTATAGGTTTGAATCTATAAGTGCTAAACAAATGCAATGAAGCAAAACAACTTTACTGCAATTAAAAAAAATTTTTTTCAAAAAGAAAAAGGTAGTTTGGCCCTGTATTTTACTATACTATAGTTAATGCCCCTAAAACAATGAAGAAAAGCTTTTTTTAAAAATTTATTTATTTATATATATTTCACATCATTTCAGTCCCTGGGGGTCACCCACCACCTCCCCTTCCCACCCGCTCCAGCTGGTCCCCATTCTCCCCTTGTGCAGTTTCATTTGGTTGACCATATATTAGTGAAACCATTTGGTTTCTGTCCCTTTTTATCTGGCTCATTTCTGCTAGAATGATTTCTTCTAGGTACATCCAGGTTTCCATAAATTCATGAAATTTGTCATTTTTAATTGATGAGTAATATTCCATTGTGTATATGTACCACATTTTTTTCATCCAGTCATCTGTTTTGGGGCATTTAGGTTGCTTCCATGTCCTTGCAATTATAAATTGTGCTGCAGTAAACATCCGAGTGCAGGTGTCCCTTTGTACCCACATATAGGTCTCTTTTGGGTAGATTCCCAAGAGAGCA
>PVHY01015932.1:0-34933 GCA_004024945.1 Uropsilus gracilis
GGGGGGGGGGGGACTGGATGTGTTCCTGATGAAAAACAGAAAGGAAAAAAAAAGACAAACAGAAAGACACTACTCATATATATATATATGTATATATTATATATCTTTTTACATATTTTGTGTGTGTGTATATATATATATACATACAAAACACTATACAAAAACACCCATTTACTCAGAATATTCTTTGAAACAGGAAAAGCCTACTTGCCAGCAGAAATAAAGCTCTATTACTTCGCCTATAGGCCACAAAATTTGCCACACAGCAAATAAACCTTTATGACTGCCCCCTGTAAACTGACCTAGTCCAGCAGAACATACCAAACTCAGCTCATCTGATCAAGTTGGGAACTGACAGTGTGTCCCTTAAGAAGATTATCCAGGTTGGGGAAAATTCGGCCTGCTGTATCTTTTGGTCATTTTCCTGTTCATTTAATGGCCATGAGTTAGGAAAGGGAAAGGTCATTAAATTCAAGACAATTCCATCATTTGTTAGGGAACAAAATAGGGTTAGGCTCTGAATAAATGGCATCCTTAACCCAAAATAATCTTCTCTCAGAAAACCAAATTTATCTGGCAATCATTAACAAAGTGAAGTTAAGCCTCATTACAATAAAGGCCCTCCTCCACTTTAACTTTGAAAAGTTCATTTTGCAATCCTCTCCCCCAGCCGCAAAAACAATCATAAAATGGGAGAAAATGCCTACATTTTACTGCAGCACTCAATCTAAATGCTATTCCTGAATTCTAAATGAACACTGTCCATCCCTTTAACTGTTTAACTATGAAGGGAAAAATTCACATTTTCAGTATTGTTTTCACCACTCAAAAATGCAAAAAAAAGAAAAAACAAACAGAATATTCTAACTAAAAAACACAGTAAATTTAACCAAAGTGGAACAGGTACACTGTTTTATCCTATGAGAAAGTACAGTAGTTCTTCATCAAACAGGACAAAACTCTTGTTTTTCTAGTGCTAGGTAGTATCCCTTTTGCTGTGCAGAAAAACAATGGAGAAGTTAACTCCAGACTTGCAACAAATTAAGTTTTCAAAAGTAGCCTACATGTCCCGGCTATCACTTGAAATTACAGTCTAAAAAAACGCAAGAAGTCATTTAAGACCCAATCAAGGAAAAAGAAAAATAGTTTGGATGAGTTGTTTTTCTTAGTACTACCCTACTATCCAAACCAAAATAATGTTTTTACTATTTTTTAAAAGACTTATCAAAAAGACTAGTCTTCAAGTCAAAAGAAAGTAATCTAGAATCATGCTGCTAATGCTCAAAAAACTTCATTTTTTAAAACTTTCTATCTTTCATATGCTTCTGACATAGCAAGGAAGTTTATTCCAAAAGATCAAGCAATCAGGGGTAACCATTTCAAGAACTACTTTTTATACATAAGGCTGCTAGACAGAGTCCAGGGTTCAACATACTCCTTAATGAATGAATTCTAACTTATTTGCTTAGAGGGTGGATTGGAGATGAGTTACAGAAATAATTCTTACTTGTGGGGGGGGAAGCACAGTATACTCATTTTCAAAATATAGGGAAATTATTTAATATAATCCTTAGTGCCCTAATCACTAATATTATTGTTTTAATGAATTGTCAGTGTTGGTAAATTTAAAACCATTCTAAAACTTTAGAAATTCTGTTAATTATGTTGGAGTTGTTTTATATTTTCAAAGTCTCTGTAGTTAAGAAATTTTTATGTAAAATATTTCCTATAACTGCTCTAAAAATATAACAGCTTCCCACTTAATGCACAATTCTCCTGTCCAAAAGGTAGTTCTAAATGCCAGGACTAGCATATGCATCTTTTTTAATGTTGATTGGATAATTAAGTCATTTGTATCGATACATAAAATGCCCCTATAATTTAGGATCACAGGCAATCTAGATTACTACTCATTTAAATGCAGAACCTGAAGCAACCCCCATGACAGGAGCTATAGTGTTCAATATCATTTTACACGTTACAGAGGCTTCATTTTACATACAAACAATGAACCCTAGCAGGGTTCTCCATCCTAAAGCCCCACAGATGATTTCTTTAAGGGTGTTGACAGATAAGGCAACACAAGCACTAAGTTCAGAAGCGATTTCTGGCAGCAGGCAACATTGTTTCAGACAATAAAAAGAAAACAGTATTCCCACCACATTTTCCCTTTCTTCTGGTTCATTTTATCCTCCTGCTTAGTGTCCAACAGGAGTGTGCTCCAAATGAAAATCTCCTAATTATTCCAAAGGATACTGTAGAAGCCAGGAACAGTCCTTGCTTCCAGGGAAGGGGACGAGTTCAGAAAACTCCTTTTACAATGTATCTGTGCCTTTCCAGTTGTAAGTCATATCTCGTATAACCTACTCTAAATAAACAAGCAATCATTTAAATTTTTTTCAAAAACCCTTCAGATCTCCATTTAACACTTTAGTTTCTGCAGCGGTCGGTGAAGACCTGATTCTTTTTTTTTTTCTTTTTTTTTTTTTTTTTTTTTTTTTTTTTTTTTCCTTTCCATCTTCTCAACAACCTGCTGCAACAAATACTGCAGGTTGGTGGAGGGGAAGCCAGGCATTTAAACCAAGGAGAGGCAGCACCCTTACGCGATCCTACTACCGCTCTCCTCTCATTCACCTCGATTTAAAACCACGGCAGCAACACAGCTGGTACTCGCCTTCCTGTTTCTCCACCGTACAGGCTTAATAACAAAAACAGGTTGGCTCTGAAGCGCAGCTCACAAGCTGCAAAAAGGAAGTCTTCACATTCGGAAGAGGTGAAAAAAAGTTTCGTCTCGGGGACAATCTCAGACCTTCCGTGTCACTCGACCTGGGAACCCCGAGCTCCTCCAGCCAGTGAGACTTGGAGCCGATGCTTTGACCCTCTCACCACTGCTCTTTTTGGTTAACTTTCCCACCCTGGGGTGCCCGCACACTGCCTAAGAAGCAGCAAACAACCCTCCCAACGACTTGTGGGTTTTCTTCAAGGCATTTGCAAGACAAGCGATTTATTTGAATCATCGCAAATGGAATCAAGGTCCTTAAGAAAAGGGAAGGGGAGACAGCCGCAGTAACAGACGCCCCCCCCCACCCCCAGTTCCAAATCCAATCCACCAACTTCCCACTTGCCATTTCCCAGCCTTCACCTCAGAGGTAGCAAAATGCCTTTTTACTGAGAAAACTGCCCAAAATGGAAATTCCGCAGATAATTCGGGCTGAAATCTTGAAAATGCCCCAAGTGCAGAAGCAAACCCTGCCAACTACATCCAGCCGGGTCCTGAGCAGGACTTAGGGGTCTGAGGTGGAGGTCGGTGGGGGTCTGCGCGGTTCCCCCGCCCCCTAATTCTCCTGAATTAACTGCGAAGGAGGCAGGAGCAGCAGGAGGGGGACGCCCGGAGCTTTCCAAAGCAGCCTCCACGGACCGGGGGAGAAGGGAAAACTTTAGGGACAGGTGGTAACCGTGGGCTCCCGAGGTTCCCCCCAAAACTCCTCGGGGTGACCCCTCTGCACGAGGGACCCTCGCCAAAGCCGGCAGCCGCCAGTCTGGACTCCCCTCCTCCAGTGGGGGGTCGCCCCCAGGCTGCGAGGAAGCGGCACAGCCCCGACTCCCCGAAACTACCTCAGCGCGACCCCCGCTCGGCGCGCCCCTCAAGCGCCTCCGCGGAGCAGAAGCCGCCGGCTCGCGGCAGCCCCGGGGACTCTCGCCCTCTTCCCTCGCCTCTCACTCCACCCCCTCGCCCGCCGCCGCTCCTCCTTTATCTCCACTCACCGCCCGCCGCCATTTTCCTCGCAGCTCAGCTTTAAATCGGAAACTCGCTGCTCAGCCCGCAGCCACCGCCGCCGCCGCCGCCGCCGCTGCCGCCGCCGCCGCCACCACCGACTCAGCCGCCGCGGCCGCCGCCGTCGCTGTGGAGGGACTGGAGCAGCAGGCGCTGAAGCCCAAGCGCGGAGGCCGCCGGGAAATGTAGTCCGGAGGCCACGCCCAGACTACCGGTCCCAGGGGGCCTTGCGCGCCCTGGGCGCTGGGTTCCCGGGCCCCGCCCGGCTTCCGCGGCGTGAGGGCGTGGCCGGTGGGAGGTCTGGGCCGCGTTCGCGCGCTGCCGCTGCTGTCTGCGAGCTGCGGCGCGATCCCGACGCGGGCGTGGAGTCCTTGCCCTGTCCTTCAGTTTCTCCTACTCGCCTTCGTCCTGGAATTGTTAACATTTGTGGAGCATTTGTTGTATGCCGGGGGCAGGTCTTCAAAACTACCCTCCTTTAGGGACCACTATTATCCTCTTTGTTAAGATGAGCGAAGTCAGGCACAAGGTCGCAAGGTCAGAAGCTGCGAAGCTGTTCATCAGATGCTCATGGCCATCATTGGGTGAAAGGTTGTTGGACAGGGACACAGTCCCGATATGTTCAGTCCGGAATACTTAGCGTTTACAAGCGCCAAGTGGATGGGTTTACAAAGGACCGCCCTGGCAGACACCACCTTTTCTCAGTGGTTGAATTAAGCATCAAACCGACATTATTTGTTGCAATCCAGAAGGTTTAAAGCCTCCTCTGTAGCTTTGCCCAAATTGCTAACGGGAGCTATGAGAACAATCACACAAATCCAGAATGTGGAATACGCTGTGAAATACCTAAGCCCAGACTTTTAAAAACAGTAATGCGTGGAAGAGGTAAAGCCGAACGCCTTATTGGCTGTACATTTTTTTAATGTGAAAAGAAGCTTTTAGGCAGAGTTGAATGTGGGTGGAAGTTAGTAGTAGGTGTTTTGAGTGTGAATGGAACATGACAGACAACCGCCTAGACCAGGGCTGCTTCCTCTCTGGCCTCCCTACTTCCATTCCCCTTTCTCTCTTGAGTCGGTTCTCAATGTAGCAGCCGGGTGAGGTTCCGAGAAAAACCAAGTTCCTCACTTGTAAAAGGGTGGTCCTCAGGGAAAGGGGTGGCTCCAGGTTTCTTGTTCCACCTCAGGAAAGGCAGAGCTGAGTGGCAAGGAGAAGCTGGAGAAAAGATAGAAAGAAGGAAGGAGAGGAAGAAGACCTGAAAGAGGCACATGGAGCACAGAGACGTGTGAAGAAATTGGTTTGCCTCTTCCTCTTGGCCTTTATTAGGACTTAGGAGACACTGAAAAGAGACAGACAGGTGAGAGACCCGTGGGAGGTTGACAATGGCAGGCTTGATTTTGATTTTCATGTTGTTCTTTATCTTCCAGACTTGTCTGGCCCCTTCTGCCTCTTTGTTATGGTTCCCCACCAGAAGGTACCTTATATTTCTGGCAGGCTTTCCAGCCTCTGCTTGGGCATTTACCCACAAGGGAATGGGTAACTTTGGGTGTTTCATGTGAAAACTATTTCATCTGTTCTTTCCCTTCTCTACTCTTTATTGCACACTAATTGTATTAAATAAAGTTACTTTTCATTCAAGGTCTGATGTGCTAGAGTTTGTTTTGTGTTGATGCAATGGATGGCAGAACCTATTTAGAGCGAGCAGGTTTGAGGGCTCTAGGGTACACCTCTTTCTACCATGTAGCACTCTCCTCCAAAAGCTATGCTGTAACCTGCAAAGCCCCACAACCAGAACCTTTCAGACCCATGTGCCTCATTTCTTATCCATCACTACTTACTCCAGATATCTGAGCTTCTGGGGTACCTCCAACATGCCTTGCACACTCAGATCTCACTTGCTATTTCCTTGGCCTAGTTCACTTTTTTCCCAGAAAATCCAAATCGCTCACTCTCCCATCTTCCCATCGTCACTGTCCAAATGTCACTTATTCAGTAAGACCATCTCTCATTTCTCTTTTGTAAGTTTCTCCCCCAGCTAAAGCCCAACTTTCCCTACCCCTCATCCCTGCTTCATTTGTCTTCATAGCGCTTTTCTCATTGGAAACACCATCGTTTGGGTTTGCATAATAGTATTTGTTAACTTTTCCTTGAGAGCATGAAAGCCCCATGAAGTAGGAGCTTTTGTCTCTTATTCTCATTAATAATAATATATACTCAGCTATATGTACTGCCCAGATGAATTCACATTAAATGCTAAATACTAGCCGGCCATGGTGGCGTGCAACTTTCATCCCAGCCTAGGATGGGAGGTTGAGAATGGGAATCGCTTGAGTCCAGGGGTTTGAGACCTGCCTGGGGCAACATAGCGAGACCTAATCTCAAAAAATAGCTGGGTGTGGTGGTGCATGCCTGTAATCCCAGCTACCTGGGAGGCTGAGGCTGGGGATCGCTTGAGTCCAGGGGATCGCTTGAGCCCAGGCAATGAGAGTTTGTGGTTCCCCAGGCAACATAGTGAGACCTAACCTCAAAAAAAAAAAATGCTAAATACTAAATACTATGTTGTATACTAAGATCCTACACAAACTTTCACATAAACAGTGTGACTGTCCCCAAGAGCTGGGCAGGGTGGTTCATGTCTATAAGCTTCAGCCCGGAAGCGGCTGGGGCTAGGGATTGCAGTTCAAGTCCCACCTGGGACACGTAGTTCCAAAAAAATATAGCTGGGCGTGGTGGCATGCGCCTGTAATCCCAGCTACCCAGGAAGCTGAGGCTGGGGATTGCTTGAGTCTGTGGTACCCCGGGCAATGTGAGCCTGCGGTTCCACCAGCAAAAATAGCGAGACCTAGTCTCAAAAACAAACAAACAAAAACAGTGTGACTGTTCGCAGTCACACTGAAGCAAGAAGTTGCTCTTCTTGCTTCTCCCATCAGACACCCTATAAGCCACTCCCCACACAGTAGATTGAGAGGTTTTTGAAAAATCAGATTAAATTATGTCACTTTCAACCTGAATATGTTCCAATGGCATCCCATTACATTTGGGATAAAAATCTGGACCCTATTGATTGGGCCTCTGCTTTCCCTCTCTGATCTCAAGTAATTTATCTCTTGTTAGCCAGGCACGGTGGCTCGTGCCTGTATGCTTCAGCCTATGAAGTGGCCGGGGCCAGGGATTATGGTTCAAGTCCACTTGGGGCAACAGTGAGACCTAGTCCCAAAATATAGCTGGGTGTGGAGGTGTGCACCTGTAATCCCAGCTACCTAGGAAGCTGAGGCTGAGGGTTGCTTGAGTCCGTGATTCCCCAGGCAATGTGAATCTGTGGTTCCATGGGCAAAAATAGGGAGACCTAGTCTCAAAAAAAAAAAAAATCAAATAATTTATCTCTTGTCATTTCTTACCCACTGCCAGACATTAACATTCCTGATGTTTCCTGAACATACCAAGCATGCTTCTGCCTCAGGCCTTTCACTTGCCCTTCCCTTTGCAGTCTGGAATTTTCTTTCCTCCTGATTTTCCCCTATTGTCATTCTGATGTCTGCTGAAATGTCTTCTTCTTACCTGCACAGTCAGATCATCTTTATTTTCTTCATCATGATTAACAATATCTGAATTTTTCTCCTGTAAGCATTTCAACTCTTCTCTAGACTATTAACTCCAAATAGGACAGGGACTCTATCTGTTTAGTATACTGCACTATCTCCAGCACCTAGATTGGTGCTGATCTATTGTAGACACTAATAAACATTCATGGAAGAAAAGAAAGAAGAAAGGAGGGAGGGAGAAAAGGAAGTGGGGGAAAATAGAAGAAAAGGAAGGAAGCAAGAAAATCTATTAATATATATGTTCACTCAGTGTCCAACTTATACTAACCATAAAAAGATATCTACAAAGTTACTTGAGAAGCCACAACTATCTCCTTCTAATTCAAGAGTTATTAAAGAAAGCTTCCAGGAAGAAGTAACTTCTGTGCTGACAGTTGGCAGGGTTTGATAGAACACAATCCTGTCCTGAGTGACATCTGGGAAATACTACTTTAGATTTAAAAATCTAAGCCACATGAGTGATATGCTCTAGTAAACAGTCTATAAAGATGCCTGACCTTTCTCTGTCCTTCCTCCCTGTGTGCACAGGCCCTTCCTCCATCCAACGTAGACTTTATTTCCTTTTCCTTGAATTGGAGCTGTTCTGTGACTGTCTGACCCATGGAAATGGTGGCTCTTATTTGGGGGGACCTTTTGAGTCCCTGCATGATTGGCAGCTTCTACTCCCTTCCTCTTGGAACCCAGTTGCCATGTTATGGGAAGCCAAAGCCATATGAGTGGTCACCTGGAGGAACACACTCAGGCACTCCAAGTAATGATCCTGGTTTCTTAGCCAAGAGACAGTGGCATCTGCCAGTCATGAAAGTCAGCCATCTTGTAGCCTTCTAGCATTTTCAGTGCCTGGACACTCAGGTAACCAACAAGATCTGGAAAAGAAAAACTGGTCAGCGAGCTCAATGAGCCTACAGCATCATAGAGATAATAAAATTGTTATTCTGTAAGCCAGGCATGGTGGCGTGCACCTGTAGTTCAAGCACTTGGAGGCAAGAGGGCTGGGATTGCTTGAGTTCATGAGTTTGAGATTACCCCAGGCAACAGAGTGAGACCAGGTCTCGAGAAAAGCAGCTGGGTGCGGGCACCTGTAATCCTAGCTACCTGGGAGGCTGAGGCTGAGGATAGCTTAAGTCCACGGGATTAGGACTACCCCGGGCAACATAGCAATACCTAGTCTCTGGGGGGGGAAAGTTGTTATTCTGTAAAGCACTAGATTTTGCAGAACCTTGTCATACAGCAGCTGGTAACCAAACATTCTACCATGGTGGACTTTTGAACTGTAGCAGAGACCTCTCAATAGGCAGGAGGAGTAGCCTCAAATTCTGAGACTCCTACTCCAGAGAAACTGATGTGGCCCAAGGGATACAAAAGCTTAAATTCTGTGCTCAAGTTCTCAAAAAATGAAGAGTTTGCCTGCACTTGTGATTGCATAAAGCTTCTGCTTGCTTGCCCCCAGGACCAGTGTGCACTTTCTACAGGACAGTTGTACCTGTCAGGTTTCCCAGGTAGCAAGCTACAGCAATAGATTCTGGCGAAATGATAGCAGAACTGGGCGTGGTGTAACGTGGCCTGGTATCCAAGCACTGTGGGGCAAGAGGCTTGGGATCACTTGAGTTCGCAGGTTCGAGACTACCTCACGCAACATAGTGAGATCTAGTCTCGAAAAAGGGGCCAGGCACCACTGTGGTGGGCCCCTATAATCCCAGCTACCTAGGAGACTGAGGCTGGGGATCACTTGAATCTGCCTTACCCCGGGCAACTTGAGTCTGTGGTACCCCAGGCAACATAGTGAGACCTAGCCTCAAAAGAGAAAAAAATGATATCCAGAAACTCACAGAATCCCACAATAAAGAACTAGGTCCTGAAACATCAGATGTTTCCTTCTTTGGGGAAGAGTAGAAGAAGTTTCAACATCTTATCTAAGAACAGCACTCAGTATAGGAAAGACCAGTCGTTTTATCCTGTCTTCTCATCACCCCATTCCAAGACTCAAATTCAAAGGAAAAATTTGTTTGATTGGTCTAGCTAAGATCACATATTGTATATACAACTAATAGGTTATAAATCCAATAACAATATAAACTAGCCAGCTGAAAAGATTCAGGGGAAATACACACAGAGTACAGGTGAACAAATATAGCAAAATATTTATTAGTAAATAAATATTAATGAGCAAGTAAATAAATAAATATCAAATAGATATTAATTAATTAAATAAATATTAATTTATAAGCCTACATTGACGGTACATAAAATTTTTATTGTATTATCTTGTATTTTATAGACTCAAGATTTTTCCAAATAAAAAATGAGGATCTAAGAGAGAAAAAAGATACTATTAAACAATATTCATAGAGTTCTTATATTCACAAGGTATTATTCAAAAGTCCATTATATAAATTAGCTCGTTTAACCCTCAAGATAACCCCGGGTGGTGGTGGTGGTGGGGGTGGCTTCCTTCTATTATTTCCATTTTACAGATGAGTATGCAGCAGCACTGAACAAGCAAATAATTTGCTCAAAGGTATGAGCTACTAAGTAAGTCCTAATGTCAGCTCACAAGCTACCCAGACTCACAAGCTCATGTTCTTAACCACGAGGCTCTACTGCCTAATAAATGGTCATCCCTGGCTGCAAGGAAATCCAGGAACCCAGGTATCTGTTGTTTCAGCCATGCACTTTAGATGGGTGAATGTTTTTAGGTGTTCTGGCCCAGCCAAAGGTCTCACCCTTCTCATACCCTGCGTACTTCCCTTTTTTACTGTGTGACAATATGACTTAGAGGTTTAGACTGTGGGCTTCAGTACTCACTGCCTAGCTTGCCCAGCTGGTTCTGCTACTTATAAACCTGTGTGATAATGGCTGGTGACTTGAACTTTTGGTGCTTTCATTTCGTAAAATGGGAGCCACAGTAATAATAATAACACCTATTTCATAGGGCTGTTATGAGTATTAAATAAAACAAGGCAGTGAAAGCCCTAAGAACAGTGTCAGGCACAAAGCCCACCCTCTATAAACGTTAATAATGATTATGTACGACAGTTCCAAATTTGGGGCTTGTGGGGATTAATATCCAAGGGTTTATAACAATTTCCTTCCCCCCACCCCATTTTGCCTCATTATAGTTATTACAGTCTGAAATTCCCCTGCATGTGAACATAGATTGCTTGGATGAAGACCAAAGCGTTGCACATGTCTAAAACTCTGTTTCAAAACACCTAAATCTGAAAATGACCTGGCACTGGCCCAGCTCCACCCCCAGACTGTACTCTGAACTAGTCCACCCCAGCTGGAAGACACACAACTGACCAGAAGTCAGGCATAAACACACACAAGCAGGCAGGCAGGCTGGCAGGCAGACAGGCAGACAGGTAGCGAGTTAGAGCCAATGAATGCTTTATTTGCTGTTTTGCTTAAAAATGGGGAATCACTTCTGCAAAGAATTACTCTTAAGACAAATCTAAGGTAGTAAAGAGCAACTTGAATCTTTTAAATCATAGATGCCTTATTCATGCCTCTTGCTTCAGCCTAGACCAGGGTTTGGTGACTTGTGATTTTTGTGCCAGAGGTGGTACATGAGCGTGTTGAAATTGGCACCTGGCTGCAACAGAGTTGCCACTCCCCACACTGCAGCAGACTTTCCACAGTTGGAAAAAATTTAAGCTGGAAGAAGTTTGTTGGGTTTTTTGTCTTGTTTTGTTTTCTTTCTGAGTCTAACTTAGTAAATATATTTGCTTTGGGGGAGAAAATAGCTGGCTATCAAATGCTGCAAAATCACCCATTCTAGGAGAGTTAAAATGGAGAAAAAAATGTGTTGGAGCAGGTGAGGAGAAATTGGAATGTTCATACGTTACTTGCAGGACTATAAAATGGTGCAGTCACTTTGGAAATACGTTGGCAGTTCTTCAAAATGTTCAACAGAGGGTTGCCAAATGACCCAGGAATTCCACTCCTAGGTACAGACCTAAGAATATTTAAAACTTATGTCCTCACAGAATTCTCATAACAACTTTTTTCATTATAGCCCCCCAAAAAACTAGAAACAGCCCAGATGACCATCAAGTGATGAATTATTAAACAATGGCCTTTTCTTATGGTGGAATATTATTAGGCGATGAAAAAGGAGCCAAGTACTGATGGGTGCTGTAACATGGTTGAACCTTAGAGATATTATGTCTCCTGAAAGATAGCACCCACACATTATGTGATTCTGTATATATGAAATGTCCTGAATAGACAAATAAATACACAGAAACAAAATGTGTATTCATGGCCGCCAGAGTTGGGAGGATGAGGAGCTAGGGAATGATGGTTGAGGTGGGGGGTGGGAGGAGGTTTTCTATGGAGATAATGAAAATGTCCTGAAATTAGATCATGGGATGGCTGAACAATTCAGTAGATATGCCTTGAAAACCTGGCGTGTACACTTAAAGAAGGTGAGGGCTGCAGCAGGCCTATCATAGTACAATAAAGCAGCCATTTTAAATGCATGCATCAGCTAACGCAATTGTGAAATTGACCATTTTCATATCTTGTTCAGAGAAATTAAAAAGGAAATTCCTATAAATCATGTATATTTGCATACAAAATATGTATAAAAAGGTAAACAACGACAAGTAAGCCTCTCCCATTCCTGCTCACGGGAGCTCCTGTTTCCAAGGATACCACAGTCACCACTTCCTCACATGTTCTTCCAGGGGTATTCTATGCCCACACAACCTGACGTGTCTTGTTTCTTTTCTTTTTTCTTTTTCTTTTTTGAGAGTAGATCTCGCTATTTTTGCCCATGGAACTGCAGGCTCACTTTGCCTGTGGTACCAAGGACTCAAGCAATCCCCAGCCTCAGCTTCCCAGGTAGCTAGAATTATAGGCACGCGCCATCACACCCAGCTATTTTTTGGGACTAGATCTCACTGTGTTGCTCCAAGTGAGACTCGAACCACAATCCCCAGTCACAGCCGAGACTCCATAAGCTGTTGCTTACAGGCACGCACCACAGTGCCCAGATGACATGTCTTGTTTCTTATGTAAACAAGTGCTGCCCATCCACTGTGTTTTGCCTCTGGTTCATCATCTAATAATGCATCATGAAAATTGAGTACAAGGGCCTTTGATAAAGCATATAAGGAACTGCCTGCTTTTTTTTTTTTTTTTTTTGAGACTAGGTCTTGCTATTTTTGCCTGTGAACCGCAGGCTCTCGTTGCCTGGGGTACCACAGACTCAAGCAATCCCCAACCTCAGTTTCCCAGGTAGCTGAGATTACCGGCACATGCCACCATGCCCATCTATTTTTTTTGGAACTAGGTCTCGCTACAGGCCCCAGGCGGGACTCAAACCGCAATCCCTAGCCCCGGCTGTTTCATGGGCTGAAGCTTACAGGCACGAGCCACCATGCCCGGCCTATAAGACCAGACATCAAAAAAAAAAAAAAAAAAAAAAGGAGTTAGGAATTTTATCAACAAACTCTTTATCAATGAGCTGAGTGATGTCCCCATTGCTAGCATTATGGCCCCAGAGGTAACTGCTGGGAGGATACCACTAAGTTCTCAGCCATGACCTGTTTTGGATCAGATGATTCAGTCTCCAAACTGGAGGAATCACTGAGGCTGGAGCTCTTTGGTTCTGCCGTGAAAGGAGATCCTTGAAGATGGCAGGAACAGTGTTCCGGGCCCTACTGGAGCTGGCTTCACCAGGTGCGGTGGTGTTTTCCAGATGATAGGACACAAGCCCTTAGTGAATTTAGAAATCACGCTGCCCAGTACTTTTTAAAAGCTGTCATGGAATTTTACCAGCTATCAGAGTAGATCTTACCTAACATGTATTGTTTCCTAATTTTTTTATCTCAAGTATATATAGAAGTACAAGTGTGAACACTGAATCACAATGTGAAATATATTTGTCACCGTGATTCACAGTTGAATGCTTAAAGACACTGAGCTAAGAGGGTGACTTTTTGACCTCCATTATCCTTTTCATAATCTCAAACCTTTTGCCAGACTTAGTATATAGAATTGACAATTAGATACCCTTCTCCTGCTGAAGCACAAATTCAAGTGAGAAGTGAAGTGTGCTGACATGATAGTCTCAGATGGTAGATTCAGGGCCAGTGTAATCCTCACCCCTCTCCAGAGAGAGAGAGAATGTTAAGAACAAGTCACTCCGCAACCACCTTACCTTGCAGGATCTTATTACATCTTCCCTTCCATTCTTCTCTTTTCTTTCTTCCATTTTTGCTTCCTCCTTCAATTCTACAAAGGAGATTGTAGAAGAAGGAAAGAAGGAATTCCTTCCAGGACACAACCACTATTATCAGCTTTTTAAGTGTTAACAGATGCATTTACAAATAAACACACCTAGTATCTGTGTACATGCTTCTGGAACACAAATAAAGACACACTATCTGCTCAGATCACTTCTGGCTTGTTTCACTCTTGGTGTCTGGGAGATCTTTTCTTATGGCTCCGTGTTGAGCAGCTTCGCTATATTTTATGGGCGGCTACATGGCATACTTGTTGTATGGAGTCTTAGGAATTTGAAAGGTTGACTGACCCCAGTCCTAGGATTACAGTGTTTTTCTTTCTTTTTTTTAAATGAAGTTGGGTTTTAAAGTGATGACAGTGAGTTTATTTAAAAGGATAAACCTTCTTCTAATTATTTAGTAATTATAGAGTAGGAACATTGAAAGAGGAGATGTGTTGAGGCATGAAAACAGTATTTCTGCCAGGAATAAAGGTAATAAAAGTACAAACCAGTTAAGATTCTAGCTAAAAACAAAACAAAAAACAAACAAACAAAAACAAAAAACAGCCTCTGACTATTATCAATCAACTGGATTGCAGAACTGTTAGAGATAAGTCACCATACATATCAGTCACAGTGCTGCTCCACCCACTGGCCCTTCCAGAGGGCAGGAGTCATCCTCTGGCCACAGAGACAGGCCTCCTCTGCTCATACCACAGCTGACCAGATCAGATCTGGGCGCCAGCCCCAAACCAGAACCAGGAAAACTTGTCGCATTCCCATTTGGGGTCAATTTAGATCAGAAAGTATAGAGTGGACCAGCTAGTTCATAAAAGAATTTGAAACTGAAAAAAAAGGGAAATATGTGTTAAGAGACACCCAACGATGAGACATGAGTAGAAAGGGGCTATTTTAACTAGGAGGCGAAGATAACAAAGAAAAAGTGAAGATAATTCATTCCCAGCAATAAAGCACATTTAGATAACACTGAACACTCTACCCTTTAGTATGAAAACACCTGAAAATGCTGGGTAAAAGACAACAACTATGCTTTCCAACGAATAAGTGAGTTCACCAGAAACTAAGGGAAATCCCCTGCCAAGAGATAAAAATGGAACAGAAAACCAGACCAGTAAGTGTGAACTGATGCTGTGATGGTCACAGGAGGGAGGGGTTCAGGTTGAAAATGCAAGTAGTGTAAATCCTAGGACAGGAAATGAGGCATTGGGCTCAGGCATTCTGATATTGTCACACAGGGAAACAGTCTGTCTGGAGGTGGGAGTCAATCCCCCGAGCAAAGGTGGGCCTTGAACCCCTGGAACTCTAGCAGACAGGATGTTAGGATAAAAACTTTGGAAGAGGCCAAGCATGGTGGCGCATGCCTATAGGTAGCAGCCTAGGAAGCCATGACCGGGGCCAGGGATCCCAGTTCAAGTCCCGCTGGGGGAACGAAGCAAGACCTAGTTCCAAAAAAATTAACTGGGCATGGTGGCCCATGCCTGTAATCCCAGCTACCTGGGAAGCTGAGGCTGGGGAGTGCTTGAGTCTGTGGTACCCCAGGCAACATGAGCCTGCAGTCTCACAGGCAAAAATAGCTAGACCTAGTCTCAAACAAACAAACAAACAAGAAACCAAAAAAACTATAGAAGAAAGTTAAGCCTGGTGGCACATGCCTGTAATCCAAGCCCTGGGAGGCAAGAGGCTAGGGATCACTTGAGTTTGTGTGTTGGAGACTACCCTGGGCAACATAGTGAGACCTGGTCTCAAAAAAGCAGCCAGGTGTGGTGGTGCACGCCTGTAATCCCAGCTACCTGGGAGGCTGAGGCTGGGGATTGTTTGAGTCTGCAGGACTGGGACTACCCAATCCTGGGCAACATAGCTGAACTTTGTATCAAAATATAAACAAATAAATAGATTAAAAAAAAAAAAACTATGGAAGAGCTGGAATGTAGCTATCAAAAAAACACTAAAAAAGAAACCAAAATAAGGAGGAAAATTAATTTCATATATACGTAAAGACCAAGCAAATCTGACCAAGAACATGGCAGAAGATGGTAAAGGAAGCTAGTATATGGTGAGAAGATAAGACAACCCTCAGAGATCACAAACTAGAGAAAGTAGCTGAGCTCTATTAAGGGTAGGGGCTTAACTTTGCCTGTATCAGACTGGGGGGCTGTGACCTTGTTGTTAAGGTTGCCACAGCTCTTGATCTGACTTTAGGGAGCCCAGGACCTTCTTAATTGACTAATCTTTTTGTGGGGTTCTTATTGGATGCTGTTTTTATTGTTGAGGCCAGCTGCAACAAACTGTCGTGTGTTTAGTGGCATAAAAGCCGACAAATGTATTATTTTAGTTTTGCTTGCCAAAGTTTGGAACGGGTCTTCTCAGGCTAAAGTAAAAAGCTGTGTTCCTTTTGGAGGCTCTGGGGAAGAACCCATTGCTTGCCTGTCCAGCTTCCAGGGACTGCCCACATTCTTTGGCTTGTGTCCTCCTTCCAGCTTCAAAGCCAGAGTGACTCACTCCAACCTCTGCCCCATCCTCACATATTCTCCAACTCTGACCTTCCTGCTTCTCTTTCTTTTTTGCTTTTTGTTTATTTTTTGAGAATAGGTCTCACTATTTTTTTTTTTTTTTTGAGACTAGGTCTCGCTATTTTTGCCCATGGAACCGCAGCCTCTCGTTGCCCGGGGTACCACAGACTCAAGCAGTTCCCAGCCTCAGCTTCCCAGGTAGCTGGGATTACAGGTGCATGCCACCACGCCCAGCTATTTTTTTGGAACTAGGTCTCTCTATGTGCCCCAGGCGGGACTCAAACCGCGATCCCTAGCCCCGGCTGCTTCAAAGGCTGAAGCTTACAGACATGAGCCACCGTGCCCGGCCTGGGTCTCACTATTTTTGCCCATGGAACCTCTGGCTCACGTTGCCCGGGGTACCACAGACTCAAGCAATCCCCAGCCTCAGCTTCCCAGGTTGCTGGGATTACAGGCCTGTGCCACCACACCCAGCTATTGTTTGGGACTAGGTCTCGCTGTGTTGCCCCAAGCGGGACTCTAACCACGACCCCTAGCCCCAGCCGCTTCATAGGCTGAAGCTTACAGGCACGAGCCACCGTACCCGGCCTGCTTCTCTTTCTTGAGGACCCTTGTGGTTACAGTGAGTCCACCCAGATAATTCCAGACAATCCATCTCTCTATCTCAAAACTCTTCACTTAGTCATATCTGCACAATCCCTTTTACCATGAAAAGAAAACACAAGCTGAGCACTTATTCCAGGGCAGGACAAGAGATGGAAATGTGAATAGGAACAACCTATTCTCATGAACCTCCCATCTGGGAAGTAGAGAGACTAGCACAGGAGTTCCAAAATAATGATCCCAGAGCAAATACACAAATGAACAGCATAATAGCAGGAAGTGATTGTGATTGTGGTTTGCTCCAAAAGAAATAATATGGAGTGATAGAACAGAACCTGGTGAAGTTTGGTTGGAATGTCAGATCCAGGGGTCTAACATAGGCCCACTTGATTAGAATGTCAGATCATTTGAGGTGACAAATAATGGTCACAAGATGGCCGTCTCAACAAATCTGAAGAAAGAGCACTGCTGGCAGAGGAAACAGAGGAGGGGAATCACCCAGGGCATCCCCTGATGAGTGTGGCTGGGTAAAATGAGATGATCCTGATTCTGTTCTCCAAGCCTTAGTTCTTTAATTCTTACTGTCTTTCAATAAAGGATGACACCACAGTTAAAATTCCTACAGGGTTAAAATACCCTTACCACAAGTCCACCCTTTCCTAAGGTAGAGTCCATGAATTTTCACATCTTGCAACTGAAAGTTCCAAACTAACCTAGGACACAAGAGATTAAGAGAGACTGTAGAAAATGCATGATTGCATTGGAAAACAATCTAGCTCTTCAAGGGGCTAAACCCACAGCCAGTCCAGCAATTCAACTCCTAGGTAGATACCCAAAAGAACAAATATCTACAAGAAAACTTGGAACTGACTGTAGCATTCTTCATACCTGTCTGTAGCATTCTTCATAAGAGTCTCAGAGTGGAAATCACCCAGATGTCCATCAACTGATGAATGATAAACAAATTGTGGTCTAGCCAGAGAGTGGAAAATTAGTCACACACACAAAAAAACAACAATGTCATCTGATCAGTATCAAGCTGTATGGGGTGTATCAGAGTCAGTACAGATGGATACACAAGTGAACTTGAAACAAGTGAAGAAGCCAATCACAAAAAGTCACATATAGTGTGGTTCCGTTTGTGTGAACTGCCCAGGCAAATGCACTGATGCAGAAAGCAGAGATGGGGAACAAATGGAGAGTGACTGTTAGTGTAACATTTAGTGATGGCTGTCATGGCTTTGTGAATATACAAAAAGTCACTGCATTGCACACTTTGTTATATATATATTACTTAAATTGTATACTGTAATATGGGTCAATCATATGACATGTGAACTTTATCTCAAAAAAAGTTGTCTTTTAAAATATACAGTATACTGGAAACAACCCAAATGTCCCAAAACAGATGAATGGATGAAAAAGATGTGGTATATATACACAATGGAATATTACTCATCAATTAAAAATGACAAACTAATATAAATTTAAAAAATATATATATAAATTTAAAAAAATAAAATAAAATAAAAATGACAAACTTGATGATTTTGAGATAACATGGATGGACCTAGAAGATATCATATTAGCAGAAACAAGTCAGAAAGAAATAGAAACCAAATGGTTTCACTAATATATGCCATATAGGAAAAACAAAGAAATGGCCAGGAGGAAAAGACAAAACAAACTAACAACCAAACCAAAGTACACAATTGGGGGGCGGGGGTTGGGGGAAGGATGAGTGGGAGTGGTCAGGGAGGGGAGGTGGTGTGTGAACCCTGGGGAATACAAAGATGTGAAATATATATATAAATAAATTACTTAAATAACAATAAAAATATATATACAGTATGAGATGCAGAGAGTCCAATAGACTAGAGTGGAGGAATGGAGGATAGTTGGTGTTTTGGTGGCAGGTATGGTGTGAAGAGGTGTGAACTATATCGTATACAGAATTGTAGCCTAAGCCGGGTACGGTGGCTCGTGCCTGTAAGCTTCAGCCTTTGAAGCAGCCGGGGCTAGGAATCGCGGTACGAGTCCCACTGGGGGCAACATAGCGAGACCTAGTCCCAAAAAATAACTGGGCGTGGTGGTACACGTCTGTAATCCCAGTTACCTGGGAAGCTGAGGCTGGGGATTGCTTGAGTCTTTGGTACCCCGGGTAACGTGAGCCTTGCGGTTCCGGGCAAAAATAGCGAGATATAGTCTAAAAAAAAAAATTGTAACCAACTTCGCAGTAATAAAAAAATAGCAGGATAGGCCGGCCGCAGTGGTATGTGCCTGTAAGCAACAGCCTAGGAAGTCACGGTGGGGACCGGAGATGGCGATTCAAGTCCAGCCTGGGGCAACAAGCCAGACCTAGTCTCAAAAAATAACTAGGGGTGGTGGCGCGCAACTGCAATCCCAGCTATCTGGGAGGTTGAGGCTGGGGATCGCTTGAGTCCACGGGATCGGGACTACCTAGGGCAACATAGTGAGACCTAGTCTCAAAAAAAAAAAAAAAAAAAAATGCAAATGTGATGAAGGCCTGAAGATTCCATCCTACACACCTAGGGCTCAAGTGCATGCAGGTTCTGAATCCCCAGGGAATTTGATTACACATTCCTCCTTACCTTGTCTTCATTGTATAAAATTCATTCATTCAGAAATATTTATTAAATTGCTACCACTGCCCAAGTGTGCCAAGCCCTATGGATTTTAACAATGAGCCAACAACTAGCAACACAGTAAGCTGTGTTTTTAACTCTCAGGGAGTTAAAAACCTAGTACTGGGGCCTGGGCATGGTGGTGCATGCCTGTAAGCGGCAACCTAGGAAGCCACGACCAGGGCCAGGGATCACGGTTCAAATCCTGCTGGGCGCACGTAGCAAAACCTAGTTCCAAAAAAATATGTAGCTGGGCGTGGTGGTGTCCACCCGTAATCCCAGCTACCTGGGAAGCTGAGGCTGGGGATTGCTTGAGTCTGTGGTACCCCGGGCAACGTGAGCCTGCGGTTCCATGGGCAAAAACAGTGAGACCTACTCTCAAAAAAATAAATAAATAAAATAAAATAAAACCTAGTACTGGGAGGAGGGCAGAGAATAAAAGTTAAACACACATGCAGGATAATTACAGATTGTCATCCTTGCTATCAGGAGATGAATAGCTTATTATGACATGTTAGAGAGAAAGCACGGAACTAACTTAGTTAGTTCTGATTGCACTTACTTTCCTCGACTAGATAAAAAAATTAAGGATTTCAGATTCAAAAGATACAAAAGGTTTGTCTGGTATCATTGTTAAAGTTCAGCCATAATTCCTTGCCCGGTGGGCAGGAGTGGGCAGGTTTAAGAGGCTGGAATGGATAAAGGGAGTGAATGGGATGACCCTAGAAACTCAGGCCACTAGTAAGGTGATGATCCATTGGGCAAATATGGATGATCAATCAGAACCCACCCAAGAACCAATCCCTCATACCTGGGATATAAATAGAGCTTTGGGACCTGCTCTCTGGCAGCAGACCTCTCCTGTCTTGCCTGCTGCTTCTCTTAGTTGTGTATTTCAATAACCCCACCCCCCCCTTTCTGTTCTTTACCCTGCTTCTGGTGAATTCTTTCACCCCCATGTCTCCAGCCTACATCCAATTCTGTCCCGCAATGAGGTTTAGGGTGAAGAGTCTCTGTTCTCCTGTTCTCCCTCAGGCCACCAGTACACCTTTCAGAGGCATTCTCATCATGTACGAACAGAGAACTACATATTCTCCATTTTTTTCTTCGGTGATAACATACATGCAACACACACTAGCTCACTTTATCTTTTTACCTAACAGCACATCTTGGACATAGCTTCCCTCATCCTTCAGAAGGTGGATAGAGAGGATAACCTTTTGTCAAGCACAGTATTGGGGAGGTGGTACCTTCAACCAACTTCAAGTGCAAGTGCAAGCTAGACCTGAAGGCTGCCAGACACCTGGAGCTTGAGGAGCAGGGAGATGCCAGACAGAGTCAGGGGCTGGGGCATGCAGGGGCTGGGGCATGCAGGTTCTTGTCAGCTGTAAAAAAAAAGTTTGCAATTTATTCTAATAACAATAGCCACTGATGTGCTCTCAGCGGAGCCACACGATCTGACTTGCATTTTTCAGAGATCACCAGAGTGTTTGGAGGAAGCAGAGCAGTGGAAGAGGAGACCAGGCAGGAAGTGAAGGGGGATACTGAACTGGGACTAGAAAGGTGGGAGAGAAAGGGACTGTCTGGGTATGTATTGCTGCTGAAGTAGAGACAACCTATAGACAAGTTAGATGTGGAGGTCAAGGGAAAGTAGAGATTTGAGTCCCTGGAAAGAGAAGGTTGTCAGTTTTTGTGGGTATTAGAGTGCCTAATTGATTTTACATTAAAATACTTCCCTGGTGGTGCATGCCTGTAAGCGGCAGCCTAGGAAGCCATGGCCGGGGCCAGGGATCATGGTTCGAGTCTCGCCAGGGGCACGTAGCGAGACCTAGTCCCCAAAAAATATGTAGCTGTGCATGGTGGCATGCACCTGTAACCCCAACTACCTGGGAAGCTGAGGCTGGGGTTTCCTTGAGTCTGTGGTACCCCAGGCAACGTGAGCCTGTGGTTCCCCAGCAAAAATAGTGAGACCTAGTCTCAAAAAAAAAAAAAAAAAAAAAGTAAAATACTTCCATGGGCCAGGTGTTGTGGGGGTGCCAATAATCCAAGAGTAGGGAGGCAAAAGGCCTGGGATCACTTGAGTTCACAGGTTTGAGACTACCCCAGGTAACATAGCAAGACAGTCTTGAAAAAGCAGCCGGGTGCAGCAGTGGGTGCCTATAATCCCAGCTACCTGGGAGGCTGATGCTGGGGATCACTTGAGTCCATGGGATCAGGACTACCCCAGGCAACATAGTGAGACCTAGTCTCAAAAAATATATATAAATAAATAAAATGCTTCCATGTAATGATTCACTATACAATTTGAATATCCAAGGGTTAGCCAATTAGTCTCAAAGTGCAGCCTGTGGGCCAGGAGCACCAGCCTCACCTCCAGAGGTTGGATATTCAGATCTTTTGATCCCTGCCCAGAGCTACTGAATTAGAAATTCTGGAGGTGGGACTCAACAAGCACCTTTTAACCAGTCTTCCAGGTGGTTCTGATGTACGTGCAAGTTGCAGATCCTTGGATGGAAGTCATAATCCTGGGCATGACAGGCTCCCTGGCTATCAAAAATGCACAATCAACAGGCATCCTAACACAAACAGCCACTTGATCAAACTAGAATTGTAGTGAATCTCAGTGCAGTAGAGACAGGTGAGAGGCGAAGGGAGTGTTCTCAGCAAAGGATCATTGTCAGAGAAGGGGAAACAAGGCTGGAAGTGCCTGGAACAGCCTCTCCTAGGTGTGGCTCCCAGAGCCCTGGGAAAAAACAGGCCTTATCTCCAAAAGAGGAAGGATTGGATGCAAAGAAGTTTGCTGCAAACAATGGCAGGTCAGGCTCTTCGGAGAAAATTGAGCTGTGTATGAAAGTAATGAGGAAAAGTGTTTTTGTTGTTTGTTTTTTTTTTTTTTTTTTTAACCTTTAGCAGACTTCTGACCAAAAGAAAGCATGCTGTGGGTTGGGGGCGGGGCTAAGGGTAGACAGTGTCTACCTCCAAAAAGACAGATAAACCTGGTGTAGAGCACAGAGATGCAGGATTAGAATCTGACCTCATCAACTAAGCAGATATGACCTTGACCAAGGTACTTTTTCTCACAGTGACTTCAGTATTTCCCTCTCAAAGGGATTGAACTGTCAGCTGTTATAAATTAAAAAATCATTTCCCCAAGAAGGTCACTCCACCATCACCTTTGTCTATCCTACCCGAAATGTTTAACCTGTATCTACACCTCTGGAAATAAACAGACAAATCCAAATTAAGGGGACATTCTGTGGAACTGGCCTAAACTCTGAAAAAAAAAATGCAAAACAAAACATTGTCTTAAAAAACAAAGAAAGGTCACAGGACTGTTCTACCTCTGAATTAAAAGAAGCAGACATGACAACTCAATGCAGTTTGTCATCCCTGGATCCCACATTTCTTTTTTTCAAGAAGCAACTCTTTTTTTTTTTTTTTTGAGACTAGGTCTTGTTATTTTTGCCTGTGGCACCGCAGGCTCATGTTGCCTGGGGTACCACGGACTCAAGCAGTCCCCAGCCTCAGCTTTCCCAGGTAGCTGGGATTACAGGTGCACCCCACCACACCCAGCTATTTTTTGGGGACCAGGTCTCGCTGTGTTTTCCCGAGTGGGACTCGAACCACGATCCCTAGCCCCAGCCACTTCATAGGCTGAAGCTTACAGGCATGAGCCACCATGCCCGGCTAAGAAGCAACTCTTAAAGAGCTTTATTGAGACACTGGAAAAAACTGGAGCATGGGAGGAAAATAGTTTTCTGTTAATGACAGACTTCCTGAACTATAGATAGATTTTCCTCACAGTATTTGGTCACTAAAATGATGCTGCTTACTTCTTACTGATGAAGAGCCCCTCTGTTTGCAGGGAGAGTTCAGTTGCTTAGTTGCTTACGGGGGTTTGGGGGGTGTCTGTGAAGAACAAACCAAAAGCTTTGAAGGGAGAGATGATGCTTTTAATCTTGCCATTTGCAATCCACCCTTCGCCCTTCAAATGGGACCAGGCTGACCAAATCACCCCTAGCTCCCTGGGACTTTTCTAGTTTAGGATTTCAAGTCCCACATCCCAGAAATACCCCTCAATCCTGGGAAATCAGGACGGTTGATCATGCTAAAGGAAGTCTAAATATTTTCAGCCAGCCATAAGTCTTTACTCCTAAAGAGAGGAAAGGAAGGTCCTTAGTTTTAAAACTACCATTTAGCCTCTCTCCAGCTCCAGGAACTTTTCTCTAAATTCAGGTCCCTACTTATCTGAAAATCCCTAGGAGATAAGCTAAAGACAACAATGACTGTGCTCAATTTACAGTTGCCCAAGGAGCTCTGGAAAGCAGTTGAACTGAGGCCTAAGCCTTACTTAAATCCTGGAAAAATGTAACACACCCCATATTGGAGAGTGAAGTTCAAATGAGCGAGATTTAGCTCTATTCCAAGCATTAATTTTCATCAGAAAGCAGTCGCAGGCTGAATCTTATTATCCCTTCAGGCCTCAAAAAGAAGGAATACCTGTAGCCCCATGTAGCCTGTCTTGTGTCTTTCCTGTTTCAAGTTCCTCTTTTTTGAGCTAATGGAGAAGCAGTGTTGGTAATGAGGAAGGTAATGGCACCAGGCTCTCTGGATTCACAACCTGACTGAGCTGGGTGACCTTGAACACGTTATTTCTCTGTACCCACTTTCTCTGCAAAGTGAGGATAATGATCAAAATCATGACATGGAGGTTGTGAGAGTTATGTAGATTAATACATTAAGGGCTCAGCACAGAGTTTGGGAAGCTTTTTTCATATGATCCAGAGAGTAAATATTTTAGGCTGTGGACCATATGGTCTTTGACACAAATTCGTGGTACATCTAATCAAGTCTAAAAAGTATCTATAAAGCCAGCCCCGATGGTGGGCGGCTTTAACCCCAAGTCTAGGACGAGAGGCTGAGACTGGGAATTGATTGAGTCCACGGGTTTGAGACCCATCCGGGGCTATAGTGAGACCTAGTCTCAAAAAATAGCTGGGCGTGTTAGTGCACGCCTGTTATACCAGCTACCTGGAAGGCTGAGGCTGGGGATCACTTGAGTCCGGGGTACCCCAGGCAACAAGAGTCTGTGGTTCTCCGGGCAACCTAGCGAGACTTAGTCTGTTAAAAAATTAGAAATAAAAATAAATAAGCCGGGTACAGTGGTGCATGCCTGTAAGCTTCAGCCTGTGAAGAGGCTAGGGCTGGAGATGGTGGTTCGAGTTCCGCCTGGGACAACACAGTGTGACCCCGTCCCAAAAAATAGCTGGGTGTGGTGGCGCACACCTGTAATCCCAGCTACCTGGGAAGCTGAGGCTGGTGATTTCTTGAGTCCGGGGTACCCCGGGCAACGTGAGCCTGCGGTTCCATGGGCAAAAATAGCAAGACCTAATTGCAAATAAAATAAATAAATAAATAGTGTCTATAGGTAACATTTAAATAAACAGGCATAGCTGTATTCCTAGAACTTTGTAGAGATACAGGATATGACACCAAAGACTAAATATGCTTTAACAGGTAAATGTACTCGTGTTACTTAGTAATGTTTAGGTCACGACAAATTACATACATAATGATCAGACAATGGGTTGTGCCATGTAGACAAGGTGTGCAGAAAGTTGTACCATCTGTATTTGCATAAGTATGCTCTATGCAAGTGAACAGACAAAATGGCCTAACATCATAGTAACCAGAAGGTGCCTTTGTCCTGAAACAAAATGTGACAATCATTAAACTGGCATATCCTTGTCATGGAATACTATTTAGCAATATAAAAGGAAAAATGATTGACAAACACAATTTGGGTGAATCCCTAGGGGATTATGCTAAGAAAGGGGGGAGGGGATGCGGGATTCCAACAAATTGTAAATTTCCAAATATACAACCTTTTTTAATTTCCCTTTTTATTCAAATATATATGTATATATATTGAAATGACAAAGTGTTTTGCAGCCATCCCAAATGGGCAGAATCATCATCAGTTCTAGCAACTAAAGAATGTCAGTGCCCTTGGCATTTTCTCCACAGGAGAAAAACAGTCAACAAAGAAACAGTCATTAGCCAGGCATGGTGGCGTGTGCTTGTAAGCAACAGCTTCTGGAGTCATGGTGGGGTTTGGGGATCATGGTTCAAGTCCCGCCTAGGGCAACACAGTGAGACCTAGTCCCAAAAAATAGCTGGGTGTGGTAGCATGCGCCTGTAATCCCAGCTACTTGGGAAGCTGAGGCTGGGGATTGCTTGTGTCCCTGGTACCCCGGGCAACGTGAGCCTGTGGTTCCATGGGCAAAAATAGTGAGACCTAATTACAAACAAACAGTCATTGGAGTCTCTTTCTCTCTGTAGTTTCTCCAAATTTCCCCCCTTGATTTCTCTTCAACTTCTCCCCAGCATGACACCACCCTTTAATCCATTCCTTCTCAGGCCAGGTGTACCCACCTACACATGTGCACACCCATTATATGCACCAGGAGGGCACAATACCACAGGTACTGGTTATAGAAGCTAATGGTGGAAGGGCATGGAAAACCCTGATTACCCTACAGACTGTTTTAGAAATAGAGAGCAGACTAGTAGTTGCTAGAAGTTAGGGATCATTGGGAAGGTTGGGGGATGTGGTTATGAAAAGGCAATGAGGAACGCTCTGTGGTGGTGAAATTTCTCAGTATCTTTACTACAGTGGTAACAGGTGATACATTATACAGAATTTTATGTTGTACACATACACACACACCAATAAGTGTAAGTAAAACAGGAATAAGTTTGCCGAGTTGCAATCTAAGTTCCCCCTGCTATCTGAAAGTAGAATGTCCCTGTTTCTTATGATTTGGTTGGTTATTTTAGGGGCCTGGATTCTTAAAAAAATTGCACATAAATTAGTGATATTAGCATTCAGAGACCCCAAAAATAACCTACAAAATCATACCAAGTAGGAGTGTTCTATTTTCTTTTTCTATTTTTGAATAACAAAGGAAACCTGTAGTGTCAATAACTGAATGTGCTATTCCACAGGAGGATGTTACCTTGAGGGGCAAAGTAGACATAATATCTTTCTTAATTCTTGCAAGGGCCTGTGGATCTATAATTAGCTCAATAAACATTTCTATAAAAAAGACTAGTGTGGAATGAAGTTGTCCATGGGTAGTAGTAGCCGGCTAAGAGGAAGACAAGACCTCCAGGCCCCAGTGATATGGGGGCTGTGGTGAAATTGGGGGACTGTGACCCCTGGCATCGGTGGTGCTACATTAGAATAGCAGCCATTGTGTCCTGGTGGACAGAGACTTGGAGAAGGGAAGTTAAGCCTTTTCAAGAGAGAAGAGGTTGAGGGGATTAAGGAGGAGAGACAGGGAGAAAGAAAGGCACAGAGAAGGGAGAAGAGAGGAGCAAGGAGGCTGGAGGACTCAGAGCAGCTGCTGCCATGTGAGAGCAGGGTAGGGAAGGAATGGGCTTCCATTCCCATCCTGGGCCACTGGGGAGCCAGGGAAGCCTGTTGGAGAAATTTATGACTTGTATCTGTGGAGTTGGAAAGTTGGTACTTGAGAACTTGGTTCAACTTTGAAACTGCGAAGCTTGGAAGTCTTTTGGAGAACTGAAGAGATTTGCTGTGTTGCTGTTTTCATTGTGAGACATCTGAAGTGGTTGTTGCTGCTGTAGCAAGTGAGTCTTGCTGATTTGGGGCCACTTTAGAGTTGAAGCTGAAAGAATGCCAGAGCTGTGCCTTTTGGAGAAGAATTGAAGACACCATCCTGGTTTTCTTTGTTGGATTTCAATCTCCTGCAATTAAAGGAGGAGCAACAACTACATCTTGGTTTCTTTCCTTTTTTTTTTGGAGACTAGGTCTTGCTATTTTTGCCTGTAGAATCGCAGGCTCTCGTTGCCCGGGGTACCACAGACTCAAGCAAACCCCAGCCTCAGCTTCCCAGGTAGCTGGGATTACAGGCATGCGCCACCACACCCAACTATTTTTTTGGAACTAGGTCTCGCTACGGGCCCCAGGTGGGACTTGAACCATGATCCCTAGCCCTGGCCGCTTCATAGGCTGAAGCTTACGGGCACGAGCCACCGTGCCCGGCCTCTTTTTTTTTTTTGAGGCTAGGTCTCATATTTTTTGCCCGCGGAACCATAGGCTCATGCTGCCCGGGGTACCACAGACTCAAGCAATCCCCAGCCTCAGTTTCCCAAGCTTCCCAGGTAGCTGGGATTATAGGCACACGTCACCATGCCCAACTATTTTTTTTTTTTGAAACTAGGTCTCGTGGCAGCTTCCTAGGCTGCTGCTTACAGGCATGTGCCACCGTGCCCAGCCATCTTGATTTCTTTTGGCTTGAGGTAAGTAACTGTGCTTTTGAAGAAGGAGCAATGCTGCCACCTTGGCTTCTTCATCTGGCTTGAAGGTGGGGCAGCTGACATTTTGTGGACACATGTGGCTAAGGGCCCATGTGCAGTTTTTTGTTTGTTTGTTTGGTTTTTTTTTTTTTTTGAGACTAGGTCTCGCTATTTTTGCCCATGGAACCGCAGGCTCACGTTGCCCAGGGTACCATGGACTCAACAGTCCCCAGCCTCAGCTTCCCAGGTAGCTGGGATTACAGGTGCGCACCACCACACCCAGCTATTTTTTGGGTCTAGGTCTCACTGTGTTGCCCTGAACAGGACTCAAACCGCGATCCCTAGCCCCAGCCGTTTCATAGGCTGAAGCTTACAGGCACAAGCCACTGTGCCCGGCCTCATGTGCAGTTTTGGACTAGAGACTGAACTGGTTGGTAAGATTACCAAAGGGGTCCATTGTGCCCTCAGTGACTTTCATTTTGTCCTTGTCATGAGTAGATCTGTTTTTGCCTCTCAAGGTCTATGTGGTCTTGTTACTGCTTGCTTGGCTGGGGTCACCCTAAAGAGGAGCTGGGTTTAAAGGGTCAGCTGCTCCTGTCTGTAGGTTTTGTTAAGTACCCTGTTTTGCCTGTTTTTTTGGTTGGTTTGGTTTGGTTTGGTTTTTTTGAGATTAGGTCCCGCTATTTTTGCCCGTGGAACCCCAGGCTCTCATTGCCTGGGGTACCACAGACTCAAGCAATCCCCAGTCTCAGCTTCTCAGGTAGCTGGTATTACAGGCACGCACCACCACGCCCAGCTATTTTTTGGAACTAGGTCTCGCTACGGGCCCCAGGCAGGACTCAAACTGCAATCCCTAGCCCTGGCCGCTTCATAGGCTGAAACTTACAGGCACCAACCACTGTGCCTGGCCTGTTTTGCCTGTTCTGTTACCTGATTTCACCAGGATTCTTTGTGCTCTTTCTCTGGGCTCTCTCTGGCATTCTCTCATGCTCTTGCGTACATTCTGTTCCCCTTTATCCCCTCACTTCTAGGCCCATTTACACATGCGCTGGCCCACAGTCTTGGGGACTATGACATACCCCAGGTGCAAGTTACACAGGCTAATGGAGGGAAAAGCCTGACTCACTTACCCTACAGTATGTGTTACCATTATTACCACTGTTATTAGTTTCAGAAAATCTGCACTGCTACTCTGTGAACTCAGAGCTCTTTCCTACCCACTCCAGCAGGACCAGCAGAGTCCAAACATTCCCCCAGGCCATCAGAGTCAGGAGGTAGAAAGAGCTAACAGGAGCTGTGGTCTTTAAACCAAAAGTCCAAGTGGAACCTTGAAGAACTCACTTGTTTAAGTTGATCCTTCCCACATGGAAGAAATCCCTCCCTGACTGTGCACTTGACCTAGACAGCATGATGTATATGTAAAGTAGATACTCCATGCAGTTATCTACATGTCTTATCTCATTTAACACTTGAGCAACCCAACAAGTTATTATCAGCACGGGAGTTTTGACCTGCTCCGTTTCCAATCTGGGCTGGTTCACCCCTCCTTAGGCAACCTGGTGGTCCCCAGCTCCCGGGAGGTCACCATATTGATGCCAAACTTAGTGCAGACACCCGATCAGCATAGCACTGCAACCCAGAACTCCTGGACTCAAGCGATCCTCCTGCCTCAGCCTCCCGAGTAGCTGGGACTACAGGTATGCGCTACCACGCCTGGTCCAACAAGTTATTATCATCCCAGTTGTACAGCTGGGGAAAAGGAGCCTGGGCTTCTTTAAATTGCTTAAGGCCAAACCAGCCAGAAAAAAACAAGTCTTGATTAGAACTCAAGTCTGTGGGAATTTAGGACAGGGATTCTCAGTCCTGGCTGGCCATTAAATCACCTGCAGCACTGGAGGCTTTCCAATACCTCCTCCCTCTCCCTCTCCCCGGGCTCAGATAGTTTGATGTAATGGGTAAAGATAGAACCCAGGCATCAGTATTTTTTCTGATTCCCTATTTATTTGTTTGCTTGTTTGAGACTAGTTCTCACTATTTTTGCCTGTGGAACTGCAGGCTCACATTGTCCAGAGTACCACAGACTCAAGCAATCCCCAGCCTCAGCTTCCCAGGTAGCTGGGATTACAGGCGTGCGCCACCACACCCAGCTATTTTTTGGGGACTAGGTCTCGCCACATGCCCTCAGCGGGACTTGAACAGCAGTCCCTGGCCCTGGACGTGGTTTCCTAGGCTGCTGCCTACAGGCATGTGCCACCATGCCTGGCCTGATTCCCTATTTAAATGATTTTTGTGTGGTGCCATCTTTGATGCTACTCACATTCTAACCCAGTTTTGCAAACTTCATTCAGTGATCCATAAATGGGTCTTGAAAACAATTGCATCTTTCCAACCCAATCTTTTATTTATCTTTATATTTTTTTTAATTTTTATTTTTTAATTATATTGTTCACATCATTGTCTGCTCCAAGGTTCTCCCATCACCTTATGACCTGTGAAACCATCTTAATCTCTTGTGCCCTTCCCTCCTCCCGATTTTACTCTCCTCGCCCTCTCTTGCTATATGCTTCAGCTCTGTTGGCAGTTTTAAATTTTTCTTGTTGGTTTGTTTATTTGTTTTCCTTATTCCCTCATACAAGTGAGACCATCTCGTATTTCTCTTTTTCTTTCTGGCTTATTTCTGCTAACATGATTCCTTCTAGCTCCATCCATGTTGCTGCAAATGACTTAAGTTTGTCTTCTGTGATTGATGAATAATATTCCATAGTGTAAATAGACCATATATATATATATTTCTTTTTTTTTTTTAACCAACCCAATCTTTTAAAGAGAAGGAAAAGCTGGGGATAGACTTAGGACAGACAGCGTTGTACATTATAAAGGAAAATATTCTGGAAAGTCACGTCTCAGGAGAGAGAGCGATCGTGGTAATACTGTGAATCAAGATAAAAAATATTTGAAAGCTATTCTTATAAAATTTGATCAAGGCCGGGCACGGTAGCGTGTGCCTGTAAGTGGCAGCCTAGGAAGCTGCTGTGGGGACCAGGGATCGTGTTTCGAGTCCCTCCAGGGCAACATAACAAGACCTAGTTCCAAAAAAACAGCTGGGAGTGGTGGCACGCACCTGTAATCCCAGCTACCTGGAAAGCTGAGGCTGGGGATTGCTTGAGTCTGTGGTACCCCGGGTAACGTGAGACTGAGGTTCCATGGGCAAAAATATGAGACCTAGTCTCAAAAAAAAAAGGACTTGATCAAATCTAGACTGCAGATACAGTCCATTTGGTTATTACAATGTTTTAAAAAGTCTAAATTCACCAGTATTTGAAAAGTAATAGATTTCAACAAAGGAACTGAATTTCTGAACTTTTTTGAAATGTGTCAAGGATAATGCAGGAAAAACAGGGTCTACTTTCCAGTGTAAGGACCTGGAGAAGGGCATGAATTCTCCATTTAACCTGAGTCTTCACCATTTCCCAATGTCTCCCAGACATTGAGGCTAAGTGATGGTTACTTACATAAGTCAGCTCTATTCATCCCTGGTGCCCACTGTGCATTGCAGTTTGTGTTTCTCACCTAGATATTGAACTCCATGTGAGCTGAGATTATTATTTCTGTTTTGTTTTTTATTATATTCCCAACAGATACCAGGACCATCAATTGTCTGAGGGGTGCGGGGGGGGAATGAAGGGGAGGAGAGAGAGCAAGAGAGAGAGAAAAAAAATGAATGTAAGCCAGTCTGTTAAAAAATTTATTTTGTCCAGTTTTATTTTGTTCAAGCATGCCAAAGACAGAGAAAGGCTGCTTTCTAGAAGAAAGGTTACCTCACATCTAGACTTAGCAATATGTCATTGCTGATCAAATTTAACAGCCACGTTGTGGGATAAAAATATTTCTCATTAGGGGCCAGGCGTGGTGGCACGCACTTTTAATCCAAGCCTAGGAAGGGAGGCCGGGACTAGAAATCACTTGAGTATGCGGTTCGCGACCCACCTGGGGCAACATAGCGAGACCTAGCCCCCAAAAAATAGCTGGGCATGATGGTGTGCACCTATAATCTCAGATACCTGGAAGGCTGAGGCTGGGGATCACTTGAGTCCGTGGTACCCCAGGCAAGACGAGTCTGCGGTTCCCCAGGCAACATAGCGAGACCTGTCTCAAAAAAATAAAGGATGTTTCTCATTAATCAAAGCATATAACATTTTCCTTATCAAGTTTTCTTCTTGACTTCACACAAAAGCAGCATGTTTGGGGGCGACCGCTGGTGCGAATAGAGGTGGCAAAAACCACACTTGAACTTCCCCTCTGGGATTAGTCACCACTTTTTCTGCCTTGTCTACCCCAAAGTGAGCATTTGTTGCTCCAAGGAGGCAAAAAATAAGAGTTTCTTGAAATTAGGCATTTATAATTGAATGAGGTTTTTAAAAAAGGGAAACAGGAACACACACAATCTTTCCACCACTGAGCAGGGATTCAGCTGGCCTGGTCAGCAAAGGCCAGCTTTCTGTAAATAAACAGGCTGGGATCTTTCAAGGCCTTGGATTCTGCATGCCACTCTGGAGTCTTGCCTGGGCAGCCAACATTTCTAAGTCTGTTTCGAAAGACTTCAAAAGCCAGACGCCCTGGTCATTCGGTTCTTGTAACTGGCAATTAGTATATAGAGTGCCTCCTCTTGCAAAAATGAAAGCCTCATTTTGAAAAAAATAGCCCCCCAGGATGAAAGAGGCTGTGGCTAAAAACTGGACTTCCAGCAGGGCGTGGTGGCACGCGCCTGTAGTCCAAGCTCTGGGAGCCAAGAGGCCTGGGATAACTTGAGTTCGAGGGTTCGAGACTACCCTGGGCAACACAGACCTGGTCTTGAAAAAATGGCCGGTGTGGTGGCTTGTGCCTGTAATCCCAGATACCTGGGAGACTGAGACTGAGAATCCGGACTACCCCAGGCAACATAGCAAGACCTAGTCTCAAAAAAGAAAAGAAAAAAGACTGGACCTCCAGGCTCCACCTAGAGGTAGCAGCGTATCCTTTGAAAGATTTCCCTAAAACCACTTCATACAACGAAAGGTTTTACTTTTTTAATTTTTCAACAATTTTTTTCTTTTCTGATTTTCATACATCGATCCTTTTTGTATAGTTATTGTTCCCCTTATGTATGATCCTCCCCTCCTTGTCACTCAAGGAGATTTTGTCAGGCTGTTTCAGCCAAATAGTGTCCAGAAAAGTCTGGCTCGAACAGAGTTCTCCAATCTTCAGTCACTCACATAAAGCCTTTGGGATTTTGGTCACAGCCACAAACCACCTGATTATTATTGACTTAATATTTTTCCTTTAAATTGACTATTTTAATTCACATTTCTTTTAAAAAAAAGGAAAGTTTACATGATCTGCTTTTCTTCCTAACTCAATTGCGGTTTCCTCAGAAAGCTGAGATAATAGCCAGGAAACACACTGACCCTTTGCCCCTCAAAGTGTGGTCCAGGGAAATGGAGACTGTCGGGCACCAACTCAGACCTGCTGAATCAGAAGCTCATTTTATTTTATTTTATTTTATTTTATTTTATTTTATTTTGAGACTAAGCCTCGCTATTTTTGCCTGTGGAGCCGCAGGCTCATGTTGCCCTGGGTACCACGGACTCAAGCCATCCCCAACCTCAGCTTCCCAGGTAGCTGGGATTACAGGTACACGCCACCATGCCCAGTTATATTTTTTTGGAACTAGGTCCCGCTGTATGGCCCTGGTGGGACTCAAACTGCGATCCCTGGCCCCTACCATGGTTTCCTAGGCTGCTGCTTACAGGCATGAGCCACCAGAAGCTCATTTTAAAAAGCTCTCCCAGGATGATTCATAGGCACAGAGGACTTTGAGAAGCAATTGCCCAAGGGATCAAGTACAGGACATCTCGAATACAGGTAGGAATCCATGCAGGAGCCCAAGGACGTCTAAGGAGCTTTAGAATTCTGCCACCTTAAAACAAAGCAGGCTGGGGGAAGGGGAGGGGGGTATACTCTACCCAGATTGGACACTAGAAGTCCAGTTGGTGGCCTTCTGGCTCCCTGCACTGCATTCTTAATCTATGTGGATATGGGAATTTCATTTTCTAATTTGGGAGGTAGGTTCAAGTTTTAGACTTAGCCAGTGAGAATTTTCCATTCTCCCTGGGCACAGGGATTTGTGCAAAAACACAGTTGTGATCCCAACCAAGTACTTAAGGCTTAGTTCTTAAACTTTTTTTTTGAGACTTGGTCTTGTATGTTGCCCGGGGAACCGCAGACTCATGTTGCCTGGGGTACCACAGACTCAAGCGATCCCTAGGCTCAGCCTCCCATGTAGTGGGATTACAGGTGTGCGCCACCACGCCCAGCTATTTTTGGGGGCTAGGTCTCACTATGTTGCCCCAGGCGGGTCTCGAACCTGCGGACTCAAGCTATTGTCTGTCTCAGCCTTCCTTCTTAGTCTGGGATTAAAGGTGCGTGCCACCATGCCAGGCCCTTAGTTCTTCAACTTTTATCAGAATAATTATCCAAGAGATATTCATTCTTCTGGAGTTACTAAGAAGAGAGCAAGCCTATAGCTTCTGGGGCTTTTGCCCAAGAATAAAGCTGGCACTCAAGAAAGCAGTGACAAGAAATGAAAGAGAAGCCAAGAGTCATTGTTTCCTGGATCCAACAATGCCTGAAGCTTGAGATGCTGAACTTCTGAACTGTGCAAGCCAATCCATTCCCTCCTGGCTTCTTTTTCTTCTTTGTTCTCTGTTACTTATAATTGACTAATATAAATAATTATCGATAATAAATGGCAGAAGAAACTACAGACACCATTGCTGGCCTATTTAAAATACATTCTCCCACTTTTAATCAGACTTTGGATAGCCATGTCCTTCCAGAGAGCTGGGTCCCACACCCAGTCTCCGCCTATTGAAGGGAACCATGCTGTCCAGACAGATGGCTGTCCTGTCAAGACCATCTAGATGCCTTCCAGTGATTGGTTAGGGCACTGTCACATGATGCTCTCTGGTCAATAGGACAAGATGAAGTCTCCTCCCCCACAGAAATGCCAAAATAAAGGACCCTGGAGAACCACACCACATAAATGCCATACATACTCAGCCTGGCTATCTGCCTCAAAGTGACTCCTGGAGATCTGAATGGCTGGTCTGCTGTGTATCAGGAGCACAGGTCCTCACCCAGGAAAAGGACATTGCTCCAAAAAAGAAAGAGGTCAGCCAGGCGTGGTG
>PVHY01015933.1:0-34899 GCA_004024945.1 Uropsilus gracilis
ACAATTTTAGACATGCTACGTGGCTTTTGTAGTAGTAGCAAAGACAACAGAACCCTTCCTAACTCTCAGTATGTGCCCGTACCTGGCTGCAGGACACGTGTTCCTGGTACATATGGAAGCTGAGGGAGAAGCAGGAGCTTCCTAGCTCAGGGATTTGACAGGGGTCCTGCCTTTGAGGCAACACACTGGAAAACCCTGCAGTTTGCCTGCGTCAGACTAAACTGTTTCGCAAGTGATATAATCTGGCCTTAACCGAACCAAGTAACATGGACAAATGAATTGAAACAAGTCTGGCAAAGAAACTATGCCTTGAAGATAACACAGATCATGGACATACAAGTGGGTGATTCCAACAAACAAAAGGTAGAGTGGAGATTATGTTCCCATAACAAGCACTTCAGAGACACATCGGCAAGAAAAACAGTGACAAGCTCATCAGATCTGACAAATAGACAGCAAAATAAGACAAGAAAATTCTGATACGTGGGTTTGTATCTGCTGTACCAACACGTGGGCTGGAGAGGAGGGGGGGGGCACTGAGATGCTATTTAGGTGTGGATTTCAGTCCACAGGGTCATTCAGTTCTCTTTCAAGAATGAGAAACTCAGACTGATTTTTTTTTTGGTAGCAGTTTTTAAAGTCACGTAATAGAGCTTGACAAAATTTCCCTGAAACTTAATGGAAAATGTTTTGAAGTCACTTTTGAGGTTTCTTGCATAATAATGAAAGACAAAAATGTTTGTTTGGCACAAACAAACAATTCCAGGCTAAGATTACAGAGATATCATCGCACTGGAAATGCGCACCCCCCACCCCCTCAGCGTCATGAACAAAGAGGCAGGAACCAGCAGTACACAGAGTTCCTCGGGAAGCCGTGGAAGCGCCTCTTTTTTCTGGAAAAACAGCACTTTTCTGTAACAAATGTTCATGGCGCTTTGTTATGAGACTGCGTTACCTGAATGGAAGGTTCCCCTGTTACCTCTTGGTTGTCCTTTAATAAAGTCATTTTGAAAACTCCCCCCCTTCAAAGAGAATTTCCTCTGTGTTTTTTCTGACGACACAAGTGTTCCATCAGTCATGATGTTTTCTGCGATGACTAAAGGATCTCAGCTGCATGCCGGTGAGCAGAGAACTAGTTCATCCTCTATGTATCTGCATCTATTCGTCTGTATCAGTCTGTCCATTCAGTTCCAACTATCCTTTCAAAATAAAGGTGATGACTTAATAATAATGGGGGAAAACGATTGCTTTTAAAAAGCAGTTCAATGATTTTTCAAGCCTTCGAAAACAAATTTAGAAATATTTTCATTGTTTCATAACTTACGGAAAGAAAAAAATGTATGCCACTATGAAAATACAGAGCTGTGGACTCAAACCTAGAAAAGAATTTTCCCCCTTGTTTTGAAATTTTCCAAACAGGGAATTTCAGGGTTTTTTTTTTTTCGATTTGTTAAAAATATAAAAATCCAACACCTAAGGGAAGAGGTCAGATATTTCACATCAATGAACAATGATATAAAAAATTAATTCAATTTTTAAATAAATTAATTAAAATATATAATTAATTTTTAATTATCAGAGAATGGAGAAAATTACCAGTTAAAATTCAATGAGAATGTCAAATGGTAAAATTTTTAAATATTTCCTAAGTTTAGAAAGTTAGATAGTTTATGCATCTTTAAAAGGTTGATTTCTTTTTCCCCAGCAATAAAATCTGTTATAACCAAGGCTCAAAATATAAAGGACTTTGAGCTAGATCTTCAAATAACTATTTCTTAGATTTCTAGCTTATATTTTTCAAAATATGGTAGCATGCTTACTCACACTTATAAAAATACAATTTAGTGTTACCTGAGTTAAATATATTAAAAGTATTCTCATGAAAGTAAAAATATAGATATAGTAGTGAACAAAATAAGCTTCTACTATTTATAGGATGTATTTGTTTCTTCTTGAAAGCATCTTAAAATGTTTAGCTTCCATGCTTGCATATACTTCACAATAGGTAGGATGTGTGCATTTTAAAAAAAAGTATGTGATTTATAAGTTAAATCACCTATAAATAAATAAACATTAAAGCTGGTTGTGTTACCAATTAGCATTTAACTAGGGGTTCAGTTTAAAATATGAGAGGTGGGAAATGCTTCCAAAGATTATTTCTTAAAGTATGACTCTGGATCACCTAGGGAGCTTATTAAAAATTAAAATTCCTACATTTTACTCAGAACCACTTATTCACAATCCCCAGAGGTTGCGTGTTTTCAGCAAGTTCTTTAAATAATACATCTAATGCAGTTTGCAAACCAAGGCCGTCTTTTTCACCCCTCTGTTCCCAGAGACCAAGGACTGAGCAAATCTCCTTACAAGCCTGGCAGTGAAGTTCAGTGGTTCACCCTCAGCCTTGCTAAGAATTGCTGGATATAGAGAAGGGAATCATTACACAGTCCTGCCTGTGCAAGGAAAGATTTGGATTAACTAGGAAACTTTTGACTTTTCTAGAACTTTTCCTCCCTAGAGCCTGTGGCAATTTGCAAATGTTAACTTCTTTAACCGCCCAAATCCTTATGGGATAGCCAGAAGGTCATACTATGAAATTCTGAGTATATAACAGGATATCTAAAGGATAATAGCATTGAAAAAAAGTTTCAATTGACATTTAAATAAAAGTACTGGTTAATCTTTGAGTAAAATTACACAGAGGAAAAAAGTGGCTTATCATCAAAGTTTCTGAGAATTTGTCAATACACATTTTCCACCTTTTTAAAAGAGAAATAAAACTTTGCTTCAGGAATTCAGAATCAAGCTAGCAATTCTAGTGCTTCCTGAGACCCTCCCTGGCCTTCTAACCACAAAGTCACAAGCATGCTTTTTGGGTCTTACCTTACAATTCGAAGGCACATCTCGGCTTTCCTCGTCAAGGAAAGCCCCCTGCATTTCCTCAGTCCTGCTCTCTGTCATCTGCCTGTCAAGAAAGCAGTGGCTTGTTTGATTGTTAATTGCCCTTGTTTTTATTATAGAACGCATTCAAATGTTGGTAAGTAACATGTTCTTCTTTGTAATTAGATATAGTAGTTAAAACCTCTTTCCATTCACCACGCCATTTTCCTTTAATCAGCACATCAGCCAGACTTGAGGATGACGGAACCATATCTGTATTTTTACCACAGCAGCGCTGCTCAAAGGAAACTGTATTGCCAATAAGTGTTGTGATGGAGATGGAATTCAAAAGGAGAGTGCTTTTGTTTCGCAGGCCTGAAACGTGCGCGCGGAATGAAAGTGGAATATGGATACTCTGACAAGCCAAGATTCAAAGGTTTCTGTGGACATTTGTTGCTGCTGCTCCCAGGTGATCACATAGGAAGTGTGTGGTGGAAGGTGTATCCCTCTGGTTCCCCAGTACCTATGCTATGGGGACAGATGGGCAGACTGGAGAACTGGGCAAAGTTGGAATGCTAGCCCAGTCAGGAGTTGGTGCTGCTTGAGGCGGAGGAACTTTTCTTCTCCAGGGAACTTCAGTTTTAGCTCTTGAGGTCTTCAACTGATCAGAAGAAGCCCACCCACATAATGGAGGGTGATGGCTTTTATTGACAGTCAACTTACAGTCAAGTAGTAGAACACATCTAGAAGAATCTCAGACCAACACTAACAAGTATTTGCTTAAGTCACTGAGTTCTGTAGCTTAGCCTAGCTGGTGCAGAAAACTAAACTTTGCAGAAAATGAGAATGTTTTAAACACTTTCTGAAATCACCTTGAAGCAAGTGTTACTGGTTCCATTTTACAAACAAGGAAATGAAGATTTGAGCATCTGGGTGATTTTTCCAAGACCAGTGAGGAAGCAAACAGGCCAGTCTCACCTCCCTGATTCTAGCTCACGACCCTTCCCCAGGGCACACCCACCCTTTGTGGTGCCCCCCTCTTCTCTGAGACATGGTGCTGAAAAGTCATCCCTTTGCTGTATTTGTTTCCTTGTACAGAGTCCCATTCCTTCCCATTCCTTGGAGTCAGCACACAAGAGGAGGGGGGTTAACCCACACAGCAGTGCCAAGCACTCAGTGCTGTCTCACTCGGATACAGGTTCCTAGGAGTGTGACCTGTCACTCCTCCCCACTCCTGTCTCCCTTCCTGACAAGACACTGAAAACTCTGGGAAAGATAGTTGCAATGACCTGCAGCCAAAGGCCCCTGCTGCAGAGTGGTGTTCTGGGAATGAAGCTAGGCTCTGCACTGTGTGGTAATGCAGAGTTCTTGCTCTTTGGCTATTTGAGGAAGAAAACGAGGATGAACTACATTTGCTTCATACATTGCTGTTCTTCAATATAGATACTGCTAGGCTGGGCATGGTGGCGCATGCCTGTAGGTGGCAGCCTAGGAAGCCACGGCTGGGGCCAGGGATCGTGGTTCAAATCCCGACGGGAGCACATAGCAAGACCTAGTCCCAAAAAAAAATAGCTGGATGTGGTGGCATGCGCCTGTAATCCATCTACCTGGGAAGCTGAGGCTGGAGATTGCTTGAATCTGTGGTATCCCGGGCAACGTGAGCCTGCACTTCCACAGGCAAAAATAGCGAGACCTAGTCTCTCTCTCTCTCTCTCTCTCTCTCTCTCTCTCTCTATATATATATATATATATATGTATATATGGATAGAGAGAGAGAGAGAGAGAGAGAGAGAGAGAGATAGCGAGATACTGCTTTTGCTTATGCTTTTTCAGGAAGTGGAAATAAACTCAGACACATAGCACTGACCCGCAGACCAAATCCCATCTGCCACGTGTCTGTGCCTAGCCCCCAACTTAAAGCCAATCCTGGTGACAAACATTTACACCTGATTTGACAGCCAGCAAGCAACTGACACCCAAATGAGGTGAGACCTTCTCCCCTGCCTGCCCCCCACCTCCACCCACTATCACCCTTCTCATGACTAGATCTGCTTTATGAACATTGGGCACCATGATTATTATTACATCTTTAAACTTAACCAAAAAATATTGCAGAAAATCTTTTCTTTCCTGCATAGAAATGCCTACAACATATTAGTAAAAACAAGTCAGAAGGAAAAAGACAGAAACCAACTGGCTTCACTAATATATGGACAAGCAAACAAAAATACACAGCTGGGGTGGGGGGAACCAGCTGGAGCGGCCAGGGAGGGGAGGTGATGAGTGACCCCCAGGGATTACAAAGATGTGAAATATATATATATATAAATAAATTATTTATATAATAATAAAAAGAAATGCTGACGTCATATCCTCATCTTTGCCGCTTGGTCTGTGCAACTTAAAGTGTATCTTCTTTGCTCCTTTCCAAAAACTAGCTTCGCCGTTGCTTGCCTGAGAGTATCTGACTTGTGCCCTTTCCTTCCCAAGGTTGCTGACTCTGAGCTGAAAGCTCTTTGCTCGGAGCACATTGGCTCTGCAAAGAGAGAGGATGTTGATTTCTCAGCACACTTCCTAATCCACAGAAGAAAGCAAATTCTATTCCCTGGCAGTTTTAAACTGAGAAACCTTTGCCCACCCAGTTCCAGTTCCACGTATTTGACTGTGACACATGTTTGCAAAGCCATGTGATCGCAAACATAGGAGAGCGTGTGCTGGCCGTGGGAATCAGATGCAACTTGCTGCCTAAATGGACCCATTCTTTGCGAAGACGCTATCTCATGTCACATGGTAGCCATCAACTTCTAGGAGCCTCAGTTGAGTTTCCTGAGATGATTGTCTTCACGTTTCACTCATTTGTTTCAAATGTCACCTTTTCCCATGAACCCTTAAAAATACTCTCGCTGCCTCCATTTCGTGCTGGATTAAGACATTTTTGGCTCATTATTTCTTAAATGATGACAACTTATAATTTCAAAGAGTTTCAAAATTAAAAACCTATTAAGGAAAACATGAAATGATTCCCCTTTAGGGGAAGACAGCTTTTGCTCAATTGCCAGAAAGCTAAAATTCTAGAGCCAGGAATGGCCTTTCTGGAGATGGAGTCAAACATGGTCCTCTCTGGAAATTCAAAACTCTGCATCTGCATCAATAGGTAAAAAAAAAACATAAGCTAGAAATTTTCATCAGTCTCCAGTGAAGAAGATGTTGCCCTAACCAAATGCCCCAAGACACCCCAGGGTGTGAGAGAATCAGGAGTACAGAAAACGCTAGCTGGTGTCGGTGGAAACTTGGTTCTACTTTGTCTGAAGAAAACAGGTCCAAACTGAGGTTGAGAGCGGTGGTGACATCTCATGTGGGCAGAACTTCACACATGAGGGGGCAGTGCAAACACTACTCTCCCAAAATAGACACTCTTTACTTACAGAAGTCATAGGTCATGACCTCCCATATTTGGGGCTCATTATGCATCATCCACTTCTAAAATTACCCTCCACTAGCTGCGTGCAGGGTTCACGTGGGAGAAGAAACAAAAGGGTTTTAACACGTCTTTGAAAGGACAAGAGGAAAGAAGCCACATCTTTGCCTCTTTATTTCTACCCATTGAGACAGATACATCGATACATCGATTCACGTGCATAACAAGTGACAGTTGATATGTTAGTGCACCAAGCAGGAAGCCAGCTTCACAGGGGAAGGACTAGGATCTCATAAGCATCTGCATAACATCTCTTCAAAACAGCAAGTATGTGGAATTCTTCCTATGAAAACGTGTAAAAGATTTATCTGCGCTAATTAATGGAAACTGAAGGTGGAAATCATTCAAGGGTGTTTTTGTTGGGATTCTGGTAGATGGCCCTTCTGACTCCACCACTTCTATAACAAGTTTTGCTACAGAAAAAAAACAAAATCAAAGAGAAACCACAGAACCACAAATCTTAAAGATGCAATTGACCTTGAGACATTAATTATTCCATCACTCAGCTACTCCTACTGCCTCCCGATTTACCCCACACCACAACCCAAAAACATCTTTCATTTTAAGCCTCAAAATAGGAGATACCACAGATTTCCAAAACAAGCAATTACCTCTTAACGAAAATGTGACTTACAAGTGACCCACATACAGAAATGGTGTGTTTTCTACCCTTTGGATGCAATACTCACAAGTAGTATTGAGTTTTTCAAAGGGTCCCTGGACTCCCTCACCTTTCCTAGAAAAACCCTGATGCCACAATCCACTCGTAGCCATAAATGAACCAACTTTCACAGGAGCATCTTGCAAGGGGATGTTACAGGGGCCCCCTGACTGTATCCCTAACAGTGAAAAACCTACCTTGATCTTTCCTCAAGCCTGTACCTATTCACCCACCTCTACCCCAACTTTGACTAAACAGATGGTACTAAAACTAAAAGGTGTAAAAAGCATACAAATATACAAGTGCATAATACCTACACTTTGTTCTCATGTGTATGCTTATCGATGCATAGGCCTACCTCCCCATTTGTATGTATTTTATGGGCACATGGTACTTATAGCTACAAGTACATATAGATGGAGTAGAGAGGCATAGTTGAGCCCCCACACAAATCCCCATTACTGAACGGGTGCTCCCATTCCCCAGCTGAGATGAATGCTAATGGTTCATACCTACATCCTTTTCCGTTGGATTATTTTTGGCAGAGGAAAAGCACGTCTCCCAAAAGGACAGGTTTGTAGAACCCTATTAAAAAAGCCTGTCTCTTTTTCTCAAGACAAGATCACTCTTGATGTCACTGATGCCCCAGAATTCCCTGTGGGATCAGACTGAGGCCAGGCTTCAGCTCAAAGCACATTCTGCCTGGCTTCTGCTGCTATTGTTACTACCTGGCAGCGCTCACTTGACTCAGTAACTCAATTCTGCCTCAGTGAATCAGTTGCTCAAGAATTTCTGGCTCAGGGTCAGTGTCTAGGGAGCCAACTGAAGCCAGGTTACAAGAGAGGAAACAATCAAAGACAAAAGCAGGAGAAAGGCCATGAGCTTGTACATACAAAGTCATCTGGTGGGTTGAAAGCTGTTAATGAAAACTTCAACCAGAGAAGAGTCATACCCTGGAAGGATTTCCTGCAGTTGTTCCCAAGAGAAGCTAGACTAGGGGTGGACTGCAGAGTGAACACAAGCCTTGGGCTGGGAAGCAGACTGCTGCCAAGGTATTCCGAGTTGCAGGAGACAGAAACCCACCCAGCTGACTAAAGGGAAAAGAAGTAGTGGAGGAAATAAAGACACAGAACTATGTGATCTTTAAAAAGCCTGACAACCAACTCCAGGAAAAAAAATTTTTAAAGGAGAGCAACAGGACTTTAGCAGGATTTTGTGGACATTGTCTTCCTTGTGCTGCCAGATTCTGTTCCCTTTACTGCTAATAATCTCAAACTCAGGTATTTCAAAGTCCCAAGTAAAACTTCTTACAGAATTCTGCGGAGATGACTAAAAAAGTAGCTGCAATTTCAAGTTTTCCTGAAGTCCTTTACAATAACCAATGGAACAACCAGGAAATCCCCCAAAGCCAGGGGAGCGTTTCAATAAAATATAATCACAGGAATAATGGCTCAATAAATTTCAGTATGTGCCTGTAGTGGAATATTACTCAGTCATCAAAAAGGAATCAGTATGGACATATGTTGCAAAGTAGATAAACCTTGAATCCATTATGTGAGGTGAAAGAAACCAGACACAAATGGTCACAACATGTATGATTCCATTCATTGACATGCCCAAAATCGGGAAACTATCAGCACATTGGTGGTTGCCAGAGGCTGGAGCCAGAGTGGAATAGTGAGTAACTATTTAATGAGCACCAAGTTTTCTTTTCCAGTGATACAAATGTCTAAGAAGTAGATAGTAGTCATGGTTGCACATTGTGAAAGAACTGACACTGAGTTATACACGTTTTTTTTCATTAAGTTATACACTTAATTTTGTGTTATGTGAACTTCAACTCAGTAATTTTTTTTCTGAGACTAGTTCTTGCTATGTTGCCCATGAAACCACAGACTCATGTTACCTGGGGTACCATGGACTCAAGTGATCCCAGCCTCAGCCTCCCAGGTAGCTGGGATTACAGGCACGCGCCACCATGCCCAGCTGATTTTTGAGACTATATCTCACTATATTGTCCCAGATGAGTCTCGAACCCATGGATTCAAGTGATTCTTAGTCTCGGCCTCCCTTCTTAGGCTGGGATTAAAGGTACCCATCACCGCGCCCGGCCCTCAACTCAGTTAAAAACTAAGTGACGAGGCAGTCTACGAAGCCCAAATGTAAGTGGAAAGGACAGAACAGCCAACAGCCTGTACACCTGAGTTGTAGGTGTCAGGACGGATGAAAGCAAAGGGAAACAATAGGGCATCTGACAAACTGAAAAGATGGGGGATAACCAAACACATCCTGGAAAATGTGGAAGGGAAATTTGAAATCAATCGAAGGGGCCAGGCCTTGACCAGCAGTGGGTACAACAGAAGGCTGTCCAAGGAGCTTTGGGACAGATAATGCTGTGCACAAACAAAGCTGACCTCCCAGGTGACCTCCAAGAGCAGAGGCCCTGCCTGCATAGAAGTAGCTGGAAGAAAACCAAGATGAGAAGAAAAGAGAGCTGAGGGATGGATGAAAGTTTCAAGCAAAGGGGCTAGAGGAAGAGCAGGCAGGGAATTTCAGAAAATAAGATGCCAATCTATCTTTATCATGTGCAAAAGGAAAGGAGGGAGAATTGCTGAAACTAAAAAACTCTGTGAATTCAGCTTTTTGTCTATAAGTTTGAGAAAATTGAAGTCATGTCAAAATGACTTCATGTAATTGAAAGTATGAAGGTCAAATCTCACAGAAAAAGTTAAAGGAAAATGGGAGCACAGGGCCATAGGCGTGACAGAGATATGCTCCAAAAACAGATCAAAACTGTAGCAGCCTGTTTCAAAATGAGCTAAAAGATAACACAAAAGCAATTCGAGATAAAAATTAGCATTGCAACAGTGCAAAGTTATATAACAGAATTTAACAAGGAATTAGAAACGAAGACTAAACAAGAGGAAAATGAGAGACCATCTGGACAATAAAAGATACTTTAAAAATTAAATGAAAAGAAGAAAATATTTTCAAAAGCAATGAAGGATTTAGATCATGGACAGATAATAAGGATAGCAAAAGAAAGTCCAATGGATAGATAAGGAAAATCCCTGGAAAAAGAAACCAAGATAAAAGAATAAATAATAAAATATAACTCTAAAAAACTTCCCAAAGTTAAAAAAAGTATGTAATTCTTAAGAGCATGAGAATATTGAACCAGAGTTACTAACACCAAAATATATTCTATATATTCTAAAAAGTTACCGAACTTTAGAACAAAAGAAGAAAGTTGAGTGGCATTGAGGCAAAAGAGTACATGACTTATGAGAGAAAGAAAATTTAATTATCTTCAGAGTTTTTAATAGCAACATTTATGGAAGAAGAAAATGGACTAAAACATCGAAGGTCCCCAAGGAGAGAAAATGTGAGATAAGAGTTTTATATCCTACAAAGATTATTTTCCAGCATAAAAGGGTACACACATCTAATACCAACAATTCAGAGTATTGTTCCCATGAGTCCTTGCTAAGGAATCTATTTGAATCAACCAAAATGACAAGAAAGGTCTCCAGAGAGGATATGCAGAGCTGCACCAGGGGTTTGTAATGAGCAAAATTCAGATGTTGGGAAAGTATACAGGCCAAACAACCTGAATTGTTAAAAATTAAATTCCAAGGAAAACAAGGAGGTTTGAGGGGTTCTCTGTAATCAGATTCTAAGGGAGACAGCCTGCGAAAGGTTGACTGGGGGGAAGACTAAGGAACAGCTCTGTGGAAGAGTGAGAAAAGTAGGAGTAGGCAGTGGGTAGTTTGAATCACAAACCCCAACTGATCGCACAGGGGAACATGATGGTGGCACCCTCATAGTCACTGCATTTGAAAGGAGAGGGCCAAGAGGGCCTGACTTGGCTTCCACTGCTCAGAGGAGGTAGGTTGTCCCCCCAAAAAAGAGCCTCATGACCACCCATGTTTCCTCACCAGGTGGGCTTCCCCAGGATCATCTCATCAAACCAGCAAGGAAAGTGTCTACAGTGAGTCAGCTAACAAGAACAAGCTTATATAATGTAACACAAGCCAAGAGGTGACATTCCAGCACCTTTGCCTGGTCTACTTGGTAGAGGAAGTCCTAGATCCTGCCTGCACTCAATGAGAGGATTATGCAGACATGGGGAAAGGAGGCAAGGCCAGCCTCTGGGTGCCCCCTGCTGTAGGTCCTGGATGAGTGCTTGGTCCTGGATGCTGGGGGACTAGCGGGACCACCACAATAGTCATTCCAAGGAGCAGACTATAGAGTGGAAGAAACTTCTAGATCAGGGAGACGTGGGTTTTGTTCTTGCTGCTGTTGCTGTTTTAATGGACAAGACTATATCATAATGTCTATGAGTTCACTATTTAATGATGAAATAAGAAAAACTCGAGAGAGAGAGTAGGACGTATGAAAACAAGTGTTTCCCTGAAGGGAACGGTGGGGAAGGAAGAGCAGGCTGGGAAGTCAAATGTGTGGTAAAGGCAAGATTTGGACTACTGATGGTGAATATAATGTTGTATCCACAGATGTTGATGCATAATAATGCACACTTAAAAACAACATGCTGTAATACAATGTGACCTCAAAAACCTTTATTAAAAAAACTCCAATTTCCCATACTCAGGGGGGAAAATACCTAAAAGTTAGGACAGTTGATGGGATTGGGCAAATAAATGGGCTTCAGAGCTGGCAGGCAAAGTTCTATTCTTCCTTCGGAAGGGTGGCGAGAAAGTTATTTGCCTTATAATTCACTGAGCTATTTGTTTGCTTTGTGTTTTTTTTTCTTATTTTTATTTTCTTCTAAAGCTTAAGAAAAAAAATCCCAATATATAAATATGGCTAGTCCTGGAGAGACCACAGTGCAGTCTCTGGAATGGAGCAGAAGCTTCAGTGTAACAGTCACATGAAAACATGGCATCCAAGCGCACCCCTCTCCACAGTCTTCAGCAAGTGGGCAATTTCAACCGGTGGATGAGTGAACTGAAAACATAAAGCCCTTTCCAATTCCAAACATCATTCTTGGAAGAGGGAAGTTGATAAATTGTGTCCAATGGACGAACCTCCCACTTGGAAGCATTGTTCCTCCAGAGTAATGGAGGTCAAACAACATTCAGCTGTTTCCTAACATTTTCCTGGCAACCATGTGAGTGATGGAATCAGACTGTTGGCACAGTAGCTAAGAGCAGGTGACACCAGTGAGAATGTTATTTGTTTTCAAATGATGGAATCAAACTCAAACTAGCTTAAGCCACAAGGAACTTCACATCAACCCAAGTTCCAAAATGAAGAAAGCTCAGGGTGGGTGAATTCAGCAGATCAAGGAAGTCAAGGGAACCCCAGGCTATTTCCTCTTATCTGCTCACATCGCGACATGTCCCAGAGTTGGAACCAAGTGACCAGATTAGCCTCACAAAACAATGTCCAGAGGAAGAAGATAAAAGTGTCCTGACTTCTTTTCTTGGAAGGCAAAAGTTTCACCAGCAATCAGCTTATAGACAACTTCTCATTGAGTAAACCTGTTCAGTTTAAATAAATACCATAAAGGGTACTGGGGTACCTAGGGCAGGAAGCCAGTCTCCCCTGAGACACACAGCTGCAAAGGATTGAAAGTTCTGTTAGGAAGATGGGGCAGTGGACGCAGGAAGACCATTGATGATGCAATGAGCAACCTGTATCCACTTCACAGCAGGTAAATAAATCATGTCTGTGAACTTTGTTTCTTAAAAGACTCAATTATTGGTCACGGCATCTTCTGGTTTTCTTATAAGCAGACATTAGAACTAAGGAAAAAGAGGAAGGGGAGAGAGAACTGGAGGGGGAAGGGGAATAAAGGGGAGAGGGGAGGGAGGGAAGTACTGTGTAGTAAATGTGTCACTTTACCATTTTTCTTGCTTGTTTATTCCCAATAGACTATCAAAGTGGCAAAATATCAAGTTTTTCAGACATGCAAACAAACAAAAATTAAATAGCAAATCTTATGGTTAATTAATGCCCTAGAGGTTCTGTCCAGCTGGCCTTCCTCATCCACAACTGAGTAAGATGATCCCCTAATCAGATGACTCCCATCTCCCCACCCAGATATATTCCTTCCTTGTCACTGAAACATATCCTTCCAGCAGTCCAGAAGCATTTAAGGACCATGACACAAAATCCCAAGTTTTATCAGCCTTCTTGTTTACTAGCTTTTCTCTTTATCAGCTTTTCTCGGCTTCTGATCTCAATAAGACGTGTAACTAATGCCCAAACATATATAATTACACATGTACGAGTTTAAGAGTCAAACAAACTTTGAGTTCAAAATCTGGTTACCTTTGACTTGCCATCTGTGTAACACTGAACAAATGTTTTAATCTTTTTTTAACTCAGTAAAACTGGAGATGTCCAATCTCTTTGAAAGGTGATGATTAAATAAAATAATGCAAGTGAACTGTTGAGCAAGGTGCCTAGAGCAAAGGAAGTATTTGATAAAAGTTAGCTTTACACTGCTACATTTTTGCTAGAATTTGATTTGTGCTCATCATCACCCTGCAGCATCAAAGTACAGTCCTCCTTTACACATCACCAGCTCTGAGAAGTGTCTGTCACATAGTAGACACTCAATTAATAAACATATGGCACAGTGGTGAATGTTAGCCACAATACAATAATGGGATTCTTTCCTAGACAGTGAGCATTATCTTTATTTACTACATGTTTCCAATGTAATGTTTATTAATATAAATAATGTCATCACGCTTGTAACTCTTTCAACAAAGCCTCTGAAACTTCTCTGAATTCACTGAAATTCTCTAGAATTCACTGGAAATTTACAAGATAGAAACAAAGGCTCTCTCAACTAATCTACATTGTCAATAGTATCTTGGCAAAAAGTTGGATCATCTGACATATTGTTCAATGCACATTAAATATACTGTGTCTTTGCATTCACTTATCCATATCAAAAAGCTGCATTCACTTATCCACATTAAAAAAGATATTTGTTTCCATTCATGGGGCTAGCCTATGGAAATCAATGGGTATTAATGACTACCAAAGAAAATCACAGAAACTCTTGTGTCAAGTGGATATGATAAGCCCTATATGACACAAACCTTTGGGAAATTCTTATGTTGTAAGATTTATGAATGTTTTCAAGTCATGGAAAGGAAAAATGTCAGCTTTCAAGTCCCAGCTTTCCAATGAAAGGGTATAAAACAGCACTGTAATTATGTACTGCAGATGTTGTGCTAATAATTTTCCCATAGCATATGAACTTAATTGGGTGGGGAGGGAGGGGAAAAAGGATTAAGTATTAGTGTATCAGGAAGGGTAAAACCTCATCTGTGGTACCACATATACTTCAGCGTCTATACCCTAAAAAAACAAAAACCATCATCTTTAAAGCTCGATGATATCATAAATGACAAATTCTTCAAACTATTCACTATTCTTGATACCAACAAATTTTCTCTTTTTTTTCTGTCCATGATGTAAACAAATGCAATCCAAAAAAATCTGCTTCTTGATACTGACTTGTAAAGGGAAAAAAGTCATCACAAGCTAAGCTGCTTCCTAAAAGCTCTTTTGCAAATAAATCATTTTTTTAAAGAATATTGGACTCTTTTTTTTTTTTTTTTTTTCATTTCAAACATCATCTGCATCTAGACAATCCTTTTAGCTTATCAAGCTGGAATGAACTGCATGAAGTATCCACGAGTCCCCCTGAGATAGGAACCTTCTACAAGTTTTTAACTCAGTATCCTTATTTCAGTGTTCAAAGAATACTTTGGTCTTCAAAGTAAGACTTCTCCGCCATGGAAGGGTCACATTCTTGTTTCAATGCTTACTCTCCTTGAACTCCTGGTAAAGATCTTTCTTTGAAATGGCTTTCTTGGAGCAACTATAACCCAAAAAGACAGTTAATGCCAGGAAAGAGTAAAACAACATGACAAAGAAAACGAAAAAATAGGCATTGTCATATGTTTTGGATTTTGGATTTTTTTCTCTTCTGTAGCATTTTTGACTATGCTTTCCAGTTTTCTTTCCAGTAGTTGAAAAACACTGAGAGATGTGAGAATCCAGTTCTCTTGATTTGTGCTCTAACCTTTCCCAAGAAGGAAAAAGGGTAACTTCACCTTGAGATCATTAGTTTCCTCCTTTGCAAGGCAGTAACTTCCCCATTTGCTGAATCTTGGACGATTTGCCCTAGAAAAAGTATACTGAGGAGAAAGCTCATTTCTAAAACTGAAACTAAAATGCACTTACAAAACCAATACAAATGCAAATGTTCACTGCAGCTTTAATTAAAACAAGTTTGAATAGTATTAGGGTAACTTACAGGCTTGATTTCATATTTCCCCCCTAGGAAAACAAAGTGAAATTGGAATAAACACATTGGTTTGATAATGGTATTTTCGTGTACGGCCATACCACCCTGAACGCGCCCGATCTCGTCTGATAATGGTATTTTCAAACAAAAATTTGAGTCATACCTTTCTACCTTTCTCTTGATATATCCTCCCTGGAGCCGGTGTGTGTGTAGTGGGGGGGGGGGAAGGGGAGGGTGCGGGGAATGGCTATAAAAAAATCATCTTCGAAACCTTTGGAACAGAACACAACTTGAACATTTTCATTTCCATTCTCAAACAAGCAAAATTGTGTTCTAACTCTCTTTCCAGGACAAGGAAAAGCTTTCATAAATTTCCCAGAGAATGAAATCCTTAACTGTCTTAGGCAGCTTCGTGGGGGACATTTTAGACATGTTTTTGATGTTGTCGGTCCTAGATCGGGTCCCCTCAACCGTATTGGTGACCTGGGCTTCGGTGGATGTTAACTTCCTATTGTGCTTCCCCAGCACAGCCATCTAAAGTAAATTGTTGTTTTACAAAGTAGTGAAACTCTATCTCAGCTACAAACATGCTCGAGCACACACAAACCTCCCCTCTCCGGGCAAACGACAATCCCAGCTGTTTCTGCCTGGGATCTGAAATCTCGTGGCCACGAACACCGGCTTTGAAGTAGAGAGCACCTCTGCCGACCTGCATTTTGCAAACTTTGCACTGTTTCTCTAAGCCTGACCCCCTGAACTGATTGTCTGATGACTAATTCACATGCTAAGCTTGCGGTATATCAGTAGCATTGGCCTGCCTGCATTTGTCATTAAGGGTTTGTAGTAAAGAGAAAGATGAAAGAGAAAGGTGTAATATTAGACCAGCAGCCAAACATCTTATGAGTGTGTTTTGAAAATGTGACTTATAAGAGAAATAGGCAACTCGTTTTAAATGAGTCTTTCAAGTTACCTAGAAGGCTTGTATATTTTTTATTTTTAAGTTCCCTAACTTTCATTCCTTTCTTCCCAAACTACTGCCTGCTTTATAGATGAACATGAAATGTCTGCAGGATAACACAGCTCTGTGATTTTCAAATCTGTATAAGAAAATAAAGTTTAATTCTTGAGTGCCTGCATCTGAAACTCTACTGTCTTCACTGCTGTCTCCAGTGACCTCACAAAAATTAACAAAAAAAGATGCTTCTGATTAAAACCTAAATGATTTATTAAATCATTTGTCCTTTTATTTTTTTTTTCAGAGTTAAGACAAATTTTGTATGGCATGTCTAGGGAGATGAGGAAGCTGGGTGTTTTTTTTTTTTAATATTTCAGCATAAAAAATCATTTCATTCAGCATCATTTTGTCCAAAAGATTTATGTTCTATTAATATTGTGAAAAATATTCTGTTGAAACATCTTGGCAAATGTTGCCACGAAGTCCTTTCATAAAGGAGCAGGGCCTCTAAATGTGGATAATGAGTCTTTGAACAGACTCGAAAGACCCATTTCCATAAACTGGATCAATTCTTTTAAAGAAATACATAAGGAGAAGCCAAATAAAAGGGGCGGGGCAAAATGAGAAGATTAAAAAGAGAGTAAAAGATTAAAAGAAGGAAAGAATATAAGGAAAATTCAAAAGGAAAAAAGATCAAAAAGAGGATTAACCATGTTACATGTTGTTTTTCAGAAATTAAAAAAGTATGGAGGATAAGGAATTTGTTTCCTTTTGGCCCAAGAAAAATGCCAATTATGGTAGCTAAACTGCCCGGATCACATATCAGCATGCTTTGGAAATGTGAGAAATGGATGGGAAATATAAACACGAAGCAATAGCTTACAGTTATGTTATGAATTAAGCCAGAAAAATATCAAGATTTAGTCACTGAATAAGCTGCCAAGGTTAATTTTCCCTGATGAACTTGAGCAAGATCAGAATAGAAGCGATAGCACTGTAGTTACTGGCTTGATGCAACACCCCCACTGCTTTCTAGAATCAAATTCTTCATTTTCTCATAGAAAAAATAAAAACCTTGAGCTAAGGAAGTGTAGTCAACAACAGTGAATTCATGAAATTCCCTTTTCATTTCTTGACTTTTTTGATCAGTGTTCTACCTTCTGGAGTTCAACCCCAGGTAAGTACCTCAGCCAGGCCAGCTGTTAAAAGAAGGTTTTTGTCCCTGATTACTTGTGACTTTTGTCTTATATCATTTTGATATCAGGAATGAATCCTTTTAACATACTTGAAAAGTGTCTCAGGTTGTTCGTATTAGTCAATTTGATAAACTTAATTTTGCACATCTTAAAAGGAACCTACACTTACTCATTGAATATGTGAGTGTATCAGCTACTTAGCTGATTTCATTCCTACTGAATTTAGAGCAGTTTCCTTTTTATTATTTCCTTTTTATTGTTACTGTTGCTTTAACTCCAGATGACCTAAAACTAAAGATGTTTTTAACCACAGCTCTTTTTTAATTGCTGATTATTGTTTGAACTAATAAGAAAATCTTTAGAAACTCCAAAGATAAGGTTAAAACAGAGAAACAGTAAATGATGAAAGAGAAACTAGAATGAAATTGTTGAAGTTGTGACATGACATTGATGTGAATGGAATTCTAATCAAAATAAAGACTTAAAAATTCTAAACTATGGGTTAGTTTTATATTTAAAATTGTGTGTGGGATCAAGCTACTCTAATGATTTGAGAGATTCATTCTTGAACATTCAGGGGTATATATAGACCAGTAGTAGAAAATAATAATAATAATAATAATTGTAGTTATTAAGGCAATGTTGGTTTATAATACTTTATGTTTTAGGGATAAATACTTCTATGTAAGTTATCAATCCCACCACCAAAGTCTCAATTACCCTCCATCATAGTTCATGGAGGTTCCAGGACTCTAATCTCCACTCACAACCCTTGGGTAGCCTCATTCCTGCAGTAAGATTTCAAGGGTTTGGTTATGATTGTTTTAGTTTTGACTGTTTCTTGGCTTTGTTTTCAATATTCCACATATGAGTAAAATCATTTGGTCTTTGTCTTTCACCTTCTCACATACTTCAGTTAACATAACTCCCCTCCAGTTCCATTCATGTTAGCCCAAATAGTAAGATTTCATCTTTTTATATAACTAAACAGGATTTGGTTTTATATCTATAACACATCTTCTTTATCCACTGATCTGTCATTGGTCACTTAGGTTCTTTCCACAGCGTGACAATTGTCAAGAATGCTGTGACGAACTTAGGAGTACATGTCGTTGAATTTGCATTCTTCTAGAAGAGATTGCTGGATCCTATGAATCATATGGTATATCTATTTTTAAAGTTTTCAGAAACAGCCATACTGTTTTTCATAGAGGGTGGATAGTCTACATTCCCAACAGTGTACAAGAGTTCCTTTGGTTCTTCATCCTTGTTAACACTTGTTTCTGATCTTTTTCGATATGAGCCATTCTCACAGGTAAGAAGCTTTGATTTGCCTTTCCCTGAAGATAAGTAATGCTAAGTATGTTTATATCTACCTGTTAGCTATCTGCCTGTCTCCTTTTTCTTTCTTTGTTGTTTTTTTTTGTTTGTTTTGTTTTTTGCTTTTTGTTGTTTTTTTGAGACTAGGTCTCACTATTTTTGCCCGTGGAACCACAGGTTCTTGTTGCCCGGGGTACCACAGATTCAAGCAATCCCCAGCCTCAGCTTCCCAGGTAGCTGGGATTATAGATGTGTGCCACCACATCCAACTATATTTTTTTGGAACTAGGTCTCACTACGTGCCCCCGGCGGGACTCGAACTGCGATCCCTGGCCCCAGCTGCGGCTTCCTAGGCTGCCGCTTACAGGTATGCGCCACCATGCTCGGCCTCCATCTGCCTGTCTTCTTTGAAGATATTTCATTTTCTACCCATTTTTTGATCAGGTTCTCTATTTTCTTTTTGATGGGTTTTATGAATTATTTGTAGATTCTGGATATCAGCATCTTGTCAGAAGTATGCTATACAAATAGAGTCTCCCATTTGGTAGGATTTTTTCTTTTCTTGGTAGTCTCTTTTATTGTGCAGAAGGTCTTTGATTTGATGTATTTTCCTTTGTTTTTGCCGGTTTCCCTTACCGTTATAGTCAAATCCCCGAAGGCATCACTGAAGTCAGTGTTGTTGAGCATTTTGCCTAAGTGTTCCTCTGCTTTATGATTTCACATCTACATTCAAATATTTATCCATTTTGAATTAATTTTTGTGCATGAGGTGAGAGAGTGATCCAGTTTCGTTCTTTTGCATGTGGCACCGGTGTAATAGAATAGGACTTTGAGGAGCACCACATCTTTCCTCTACTCTTTATGGACTATGTAAACATTTTCTTAAACTCCAAATGCTCTTTATTTTATTCAAATTTCTCTTAAAGGCACAGGTTGCACAGACAGCAAGCTAGAAAAACACATGATTTTTATATTAATTGCCGCTTTTGTCAGCAGCAAATGGAGCAGATTTTGCTTCTGAGCAGGTCACTATAAACAAACAGCTTAGGTCAGGAGCCACAACAGCTACTTTACCTCCTGCTGCTGCCATCTTGCATGCACTTTGTTGGCATGATGGAGGTGGGAGTCAAGAGCAGAACTAAGGCAGGATGGATGACATGTTACTGTGGGGGAGGGGGGTCTAAAATAGCTGTAAACTGTACCAATCCACTTGTGTAGAAATCCATGAAATAAAAATGCCAACTTAGTAGCAAATGTCTGATTGTCCATCCATCAAGAAATGGGCTAATGAATTATGACAGAATTCTTTCTCAGAATTAATAGCCGGATGTCCATTTTACCAACTGTTAGCTTAATGTGCTAAAAAAACAAACTGTATGAGAAGATAGGTTATGAGTATAAAAAAAGGTGAAAGGATACCATTATTAATGGGACACTGGGGAAAATGTGTAGACTATTAACTTTTTATTTAGATGCATCTTTCTGGTGCAGTTGTAAAGTATAGCTCAATTTTGCATATATACACAAGTACAGATAAAGACACTATCCATATATATTCTAACAGGCTACAGAGAAAAAATACATACTTGTCCCTTCTCTGTTGTTTTAATCCTTCTAAGAATCTAATTTTTTGAATGAAACTTTAGGTCTCTGAAGATGGCCACAGTGAGGGAGAGAGCTTCTAAGTAGTTAAAGGAAAGTGAAGTTGCAGAATAACTGGAGGCTGAATGTTTCAGAGAGAATAAACACCAAATGTAAAGACCCTGAGATGGTAGGTGTTTGCAGTGTTAAGTAAGGGCAAAGAGGTCAGTGTGGTTGGAATTGAATAAACAAGAGGATTAGAACAAAAGAAATTGTAAAGAAACCATATTATGACACATAGGGTTTTCAATTTTGTTGTGTTTTTTTTTTTTTTTTTGTATTGTTTTGTTTTTTCTGAGGCTAGGTCTCGCTTTGTTGCGAGGGAACCGCAGGGAACCACAGTCTGCAGGGAACCGCAGACTCATGTTGCCCGGGGTACCATGGACTCAAGCATTCCCCAGCCTCAGCTTCCCAAATACCTGGGATTACAGGCACTCGCCACCATGCCCAGCTATTTTTTGAGACTAGGTCTCACTATGTTGCTCTGGGCGGGTCTCGAACCCATGGACTCAAGTGATTCCTAGTCTCGGCCTTGCTCCGAAGGCTGCAATTAAAGGCACATGCCACCATGCCTGGCCCAATTTTGTTTTTTACTGCAATTTAAAGTGAAGAAAAAAGTTTTTACGTTACAAATCTGTAGATGCTTATGTGCATATATAAACACAGAGATATACACACACACTGCAAACCAGTTTGAAAAATACTACTTGAATTTTACCCCATGTGTGACAAAAGTCATTGGAATCAGAGGAGTTCCCAGATTTAGATCTTCATTTAAAAGAACTGTTCTTCATAGATCTGAAACATAGAGCAGAGGAGGGGGGAGAGAAAGGGAGGAAAAACAGGAGGAATCAAAATAAGGGACGGAAGAGCACATTGCGGGGGGGGGGTGGACCATCGATGCTATAGTGATGGGAGATCTATGGGATGACACCTGAGGGGAGAAATCAAATAATGTCCAAAAACCAACAATAATGTAAGAAAATCAATTTAAAGAGAGATAAAATGAGAAAAAATAAACATAAGAATTAATATGAAGGACCCGGTGCAGTGGCGCGTGCCTTTAATCGCAGCCTACGAAAGGAGGCCGGGACTGGGAATTGCTTGAGTCCACGGGTTCGAGACCCACCTGGGACAACATAGCAAGTCCCAAAAAATAGCTGGGCATGGTGGTGTGCACTTGTAATCCGAACTACCTGGGAGACTGAGGCTAAAGGTCGCTTGAGTCCGTGGTACCCTGGGCAACATGAGTCTGCAGTTCCCAGGGCAATATATCAAGACCTAGCCTAAAAAAAAAAAAAAAAAAAAAAAAAAAAAAAAGAATGAATCTGAGTGTTGTTCTGAGAATAGCCCAAAGATTTCATGTGGCTGGACTGAGATTATGGTCTGGGAACCAGGGGGTAATGGTTAACTGAAATGTTAGTAGCAAAGGAAATAAGAGGTGGCTGGACTTAAAAAATATATTTAATGCAGAGTTGCTAGAAGATGCTAGTAAGTGACAAAAAGAAAGCGGGTGATTCTCAGGCTGATAATTCAGGCACCATCAACTGAATGAGTGGTGATGTAATAGACTAAGCTGAGGAGCCATGTCATAGAAGCAAATTGCAACAGAGTTGGAATAAAGAACTCTCTCTACATTGGATAGTTGAAGTCTGAGCTGCCTTTTAGAAATCCACTTGGAGACATTGGTGATTGCTTTTGATGTTCTAATGGCCATGTGGCTTTCTTTGGTTAATGAAATAAAACAGAAGTGAAATGAACCACTATGCTTATATAACTTTGGGTAATATCACTCTCTAGAGGCTAGGTAGTAAAGTCACATAATAAATGAAAAGCTTTGCAAGCAGGATTTTCTCAAACTGTGAGTCTTAAACATGAAAGTTACCCAGTATAATGACCAGGACTCTTTTTTTTCCTTTAATATTTTTCATTTAGTTACACATATTTACTTTATATCATTATATTCCCCAGGGTTCTCCCACCTTGTCCCCAGTGAACCATCACCTTAATTTCTTGTGTCCCTCCTCCCCCAATTTTACCCCCTTCCCTCTCTCTTGCTCTAAGCTTTAGTTCTGTTGACAGTTTTAAATTTTACTTATTCTTTTGTTTGTTTTCCTTATATCTCACATAGAGGTGAGATCAATTCGTATTTCTCTTTTTCTTTCTGGCTTATTTCTGTTAACATGATTCCTTCTAGGCCCATTCATGTTATCACCCATACCTCAAATTTGTCATTTTAAATTGCTGAGTAATATTCCACTGTGTACATAGAGCACAGTTGTCTGGTCCATTCATCTGTTTTGGGGCATTTGGGTAGTTTCCATGTTCTGGCTATTCTAAATAGTGCTGCAATAAACATCCATGTACAGGTGTCATATTGAATGAGTGTTTTTGTATCCTTTGGGTAGATTCCCAGAAGGAAACTGCAGGACCAAATGGTAGTTCCAGTTTTACTAGTTTAAGGTCCTCCAAACACCTTTCTACTTTCTATAGTGGCCGAATCAGTTTGCAATCCCACCAGCAGTATAAGAATGCTCCCTTTTCTCCACATTCACACCAGCACTTGTTTCCCATTGTTTTGATAGGACCACTTTTACTAGTGTAAGGTGGTATATCATTGTGGTTTTGATTTGCATTTCCCTGATTACTAGTGATTTCAAGTATTTTTTTCATATGCCTATTGGCCATTTCCTCTTTGGAGAAATGTCTTTTTAGTTCTCCATTTTTCGACTAGATGTCTGCAAAAACTTAACGTTTTTGTTAAGTTGTATGAGTTCTTTGTGGATTTTTGTTATCCGACCTTATCATTTATAAGGAGGCCAAAAATTTTTTCCCATTCAGTTGTATTTCTTTTTGTCTTGGTTATTGTCTCTTCTGCTGTACCTAACAAAAGATGTGAAAGACCTATACCCCCCCCAAAAAAAAAACCCTATAAACATTGTTAAAAGAATAGAAGATATAAATGGAAAAACATTCTCTGTTCATGGATTGGAAGAATCAACATTGTCAAAATGGCCATCCTACCAAAAGCAATCTACAGATTCAATGCAATTCCAATAAAAATTTCAATGACATTATTTAAGATATAGAACAAAAACTACTGAAATTCATATGGAATAACAAAAGACCTCAAATATCCAAAGTCCTCCTGACCAAAAGAAGAAAGAACAGAGGTATTACAATTCCAGACTTCAAATTATATAACAAAGCCATAATAATTAAAACAGCATGGTACTGGACCAAAAACAGACAAACAGACCAATGGAATAAAACTGAGTGCCCAGAAATAAAACCACACTAATTTTTGACAAAGGTCAACTAATTTTTGACAAAGGGACAAAAAATTGGAACAAGGATAGCCTCTTCAATAAATGGTGCTAGGAAAACTGGACTACTTCATGCAGAAAAACGAAACTAGACTATTCCTTCACACCCTGTAGAAAAACAAAATTAATAAAAAAAACTTGGCTATAAGACCTGGAACCATAAAATACATAGAAGAATATATGTGCAAAACACTCCAAGACTAACACTTCAGAAATCCCTTTCAGGACATACCTACAGATGCTAAAAAAAAAAAAAAAAATGCAGTAAAATATAAACAGCTGGGACTACATCAAATTAATACACTTCTGTACAATAAAAAGATTCTTTTAATAAAATGAAATTAATAGATTAACAGTGTAGGGATTGAGTTGGAGACGGTGGCTCATGCCTGTAAGCTTCAGCCTATATGAAGCGGCTGGGGCTAGGGATTGCAGTTCAAGCCCTACTCGGGGCAACATATTGAGACCTAGTTCCAAAAAATTGCTGGGCGTGGTGGCCTGCGCCTGTAACCCCAATTACCTGGGAAGCTGAGGCTGGGGATTGCTTGAGTCTGTGGTACCCCGGGCAACAGGAGCCTGTGGTTGCACGGGCAAAAATAGTGAGACCTGGTCTCAAAAAAAAAGGTGTAGGGATTGAATGAAATGGTACCAAGTAGAATGGAACACAGTAGAATGGAGTGAAATATTTGGGGGGAAGGTGGAATGGAGTTGAATGGATGGGCAGAATTGAGTAGATTTGTATGGAATGGAGTGAAATGGAACAGAATGGAAATCACCAAAGGATACCACATGTACACTTAGCAAGAACTGCCCTCTTGGCAAAAAAGAAAAACAGTCAATCCTGATGACCCTTATAAGAGAGTAAGGAAAATGTGATAAATGTATGCACTGGCAAATAATGAAATCTTATGCTCATCAGCATCTCATTTGACTTTCTAGTAGATGATCATTTACAACAACAGGATGATTAATGTTGTACAGATTGTCCATTGGAGCATAGGAAATGAAAGTAAGTCAATAAAGTCCTCAACTAAACCTAATAGCAGACCTTTCACAATGACCCTTTGTGCCTTGTTCACTTTCTTTATGGCAGTTTATTATCACAAGAGATTTATACATAATATTCAAAGAAATGAAGTGTCCAGTTCTGAACTCCCCCATGGTTATTTTATATGTGCACAAGAGTCTTGACATTTTGTGTGTTCATATTCATATTTTCATGACTGGGAAATTTAAATTAACAAAATTAATAAATCCCAGTTCCTTTCTCATCTTTAAAATTCAGGTTTTAGATATAAGAACAGAAAAATCGAGAGAATCCCTATGGTGTCTCTATAATTGAGTGCTCACACACTGTTGCCTACTTGCATATGATTTAATATGAATAATCCCTAAAAACCAAGTTTAATAACTTGGAACACCCACAAATAGTTACTGACAGCCACTAGATTGCAGGAAAATTATATTATTTTTCTCATAATAACCTTGTGAGAAATTATCTAATATCTCCACGTTATAGCTAAGAAAACCAAAACTTACAAAGTTTAATGAGTCGCCTATTCAGCGAATCAGGGGCGTTTGAGTTTGTAATCCAGATCTTCCTGAAGCCAAGTCAAACTGTTTCCTGTTATCCCATACCATAGAAACTTCCTCTATGTGTGTTGTTAGCATTGTCGTAAAGGAAAAGATTGGAAACAACCTTCTTTACCATCAAAAAAGGGGTGGTGAGTTAAGGTACATTTGACAATGAATACTAACATAAGAGAAATGACGATAAATATAGGCAGGTTTTCAAGCCCTATCATCTAGAAAAAATATCCAACAACCAAGAATAAAGCCAGAATAATGTTTATTGAATATTCTTGAGTATCAAAAAAGTGATACATTCATTTATCCATATACATATCACATGTTTATCTATGAAGGGAAAATTTTAAGCTTAGTATTCCAGAGTCTGTAGTTGGTAGAGAGAAGGACTGAGAGTCAATCATAAGAAATAAAATTACTTTTCATTGTTTACCAAGATTGTTATTAACCTAGGTGTTCACTGTGAGAGTTAGTTAGGATAATTCCAAATCTCTTCCCAGGCACAGAGTGGAAGGCATTCTCCCCAATTCATCTTGAGGTTAGGTTATGTATGTGGCTTGCATTGGTCAATAAAATGGGAGCAGATATGATATCGATTACATCTGGGCAGAAGCTTTAAGAGTCAACATCTAATTTAATGCCTAGCCATGTCACACATTAACAAATGCAGAGTTAAAACCTCCATGAACCAAGAGTTCCTGAGTGACCAGGACAGCGCTCTCTTGCTAGTCTGTGCTAACATGTACTGAAAGCAAAAATAAATTTTCGCTGTCTTAAGCCACTAATAGAGTGTTTGTTAAGGCAACATCATGTAGCCTACCCTGATGGACTTTGACAATATAGGAAAGAAACAGCAATGTCAAGAGAAACACAAAACTAGCCATTGGAATATTTTTAATATATATACATGTATTTTTTTTTTCTTGAGACTAGGTCTCACTATGTTGTCCGGGGTAGTCCTGATTCCACAGATTCAAGTGATCTCAAAGCCTCAGCCTCTCAGGTAGCTGGGATTACAGGGGCCCGCCACCACACCCAGCTATTTTTTTTTTTTTAGAGACTAGGTCTAGCTATGTTGCCCAGGGTAGTCTCGAACCCTCAGACTCAAGCTATACCTGGCCTCAGTCTCCCAGCACTGGGATTACAGGTGTGTGCTACCACACCAGCATTTTTCAGTATATTTACATGTTAAGGAAAATTATGTTTAAAGTAATAAATGGGTTCATTTAGCAAATAAGTAAATATTTATTGAGAACCGAATACATGCCAAACAATAATAGGCATTGGGGAAGTTGATTACATAAGACAGGAAAGATGCTATTTCTCGCAATTATTACAAACCAATGAGCAAGAGATCAGGCCATAAGATGGGTGCTAGTGAAAATAAAGTAGCATATTATTGAGAGGGAGTGGGTGGCACTTTGGAAAAATCAGAGAGGCCTCTGGGAAGAAATTATGTCAGCTGGTGGTAGAATTATAATGATAGTTCTCACCACAAAGGAGTTTCTTTAACCTTCTCCACAGTTCCCAAATATTCCCAAGTGAGTCTATATTTCATTTTAAATCATAATAACACCATAAACTAACTAAAAAATAACAGCAGATAAAATGGTGGGAAACCCCATCGGGAAACCTTAGAGGTCCAGCCTTCCCCTAGAAAGGGAAGGACCATATTCAGTTACACCTGCAGATGGAAATGATAGAGACATAAGTGAACACAGAAGCAAGCATTGGCACCTCTCTCAGAGAGGAGACCACCACTTGAAAATGTATCCCATAAAACATCAATCAAGATAGCAGTAAGAGGGGTGAAATGTGTACACACGTAAAAACAATTGAAAACATATTTGCCTAATTATACAGACAAAGATATCACGCAGAGTGCTGAAATGGGATCAAAACCTAGGAGATGAGGAATCTGGGCTGTAATGGAACCCAACTCCAGGCCTGGTATCTTGGCCTCGGGGACAACCGCCACCAATTACAAAAGCATGAAAGAGTTAATAAAGCCTGTGAAGTGTTTCCAAAGAAAGGAGGATCTGAAAGAAGGAAGCCACAATTCCGCTTTTATCGGCAATTGCCCTTTCATATTTTTGTATCAAGCGAACTTTATTAAATCATTCTGCAAAGGTCAAGTGGGATGTGCCTTTCCTAGACTATTTTCATATTTCATGACACAGACGGAGCAGCTAGATAATATACACTGGATTTCCAAAGACTGGAAGACATTTACACTCAAGTGCTGACTTCCTGTGGTGTGATATTAGTCACTTAGACAATGGGGTTTTATACAAGGCCATGTTATATATAGAAAGTCAGCCAATTTCTTCTTGGGTGCTTAAAAATCATCCAGTTACTAGTAGTCAGAAACATAATTTAACTGCTTATGACTACAAAGAGAAAGTGGTTCCAATTCTGCTCCACAGCAAGAGGGTACAATCTCTGTAAATAGCCACGGTTTAATGTTTTTTTCTTATTAATCAAAGGGTGTAAAGGCCACTAAGCTGCTAACATACTGAATTATGAGATAGCAACTTTTTCTCAGTTAAGGTATTCTTTTCCTTAATATGGGGGCAATGCTTGAAACTCTAAAAGGCCAATAAATCCAAAAAATGGGACTCAGTATTTAAATTGGATATGGCATCATTACTGTTAGTGTCATTTCATGAGACAATCAGTACTGTGCTGTATCTGTGTAGTATTTTATCCAAAAGCAGAAAACATTTTCATGAATATCATCTCATTTTGCTTTCACTGTCCCTCACAACTTGGCACTGTCTCCTGTCGGTAAGGTAAAGAAGTTCAAAATAAGACTCGTGGTTAATTTATATTGAGGTGGGGGGCGTGTTGTTTTTTTGTTTGTTTGTTTGTTTGTTTGTTTTGAAACTAGGCTATGTTGCCCTGGTAGTCTCAAATTCAAGTGATCCCTACCCTCAGCCTCCCAGGCAGCTGGGATTACAAGTGCACATCACCACACCCAGCTTAGATGATTTTTTCTTCTATTTATTTTTTGTTTGTTTGCTTGTGTTTTAATTTCTGTTTAGTGAGCCTTTATTATTTTTACAATGAAAACTGAGTTTCTATGGATATATCTTTGGGACTTTTGGACTAAATGGTGACTGGGGTAAGATAATTGGCCACTTGTGGTCTGAGTTTCTTTCCTTTGAAGTAAAGACTCAGGCTATTGCTAACTCTCCCCCACCCTGCAGACCCCATACAGTGAGGATTGATGTCCTTACTCCAGCATTCTATCTAATCCATCGACCTTCCTCATGATGAAGGCAAAAATCAAGTTCTTTACCTACACCCAGTAGGGAAAGAAAGAGAATTAACATTTCTGGGAAGTCCACTATATGCACCAGAACTGTACTAATGCACATAAAGTTAGTCCAGTTTGCTCACTATGCCGTGATCTAAGGGTTCCTTAATTTTGCAAATGGCAGTGCAGAAAAGCTACTGTCTGCACGGCAAAACTGAAATCAGGTCCAAAAAAAAGTTGAGCAGAAGCCTCCAACCAACAAGCCACATTTAAAATGCGACTTCTGCCACCAGGTTCCCTCAGGTTCGTACCACCTGTGCATAGCAGTTGCCAGTCAAAAATACAGTTCCACAACAGGGTTTTATTTACAAGGGAATTCAACAGGAAAAACAAAAAGTCCTTAAAGCCACAAGTCACCAATTATCTTACTCCAGTCACCATTTAGTCCAAAAGTCCCAAAGACATGTCCAAGATGGTGCCCCTTGGCCCCTCCAAGACTGAGAGGTAGGCATTCTGCCAAGTTCAGTCTTTTTGCTACTTCTTCCTCTCCACATTCCAAGCTACTCTGCTCTGCTTCTCCAAGGCTCTTTAAACTTCTTCCACAATTGCTGATACACAAATCAGCTTTCCAAATCCCTGGCCGTCTCCAGGTACCAGTTCACTATGCCACCTTGCTGCCGTGCCACACTCTCCACACCAGCCGCTCTTCTACCGGTTACCATGGCTCTTTGCCATCACCAGCTCACTCTTGCAGGGGGCTTCTGCCCAGTCTGGTCACTCAGGCCCATCATTCTCCTGTCTCTCTTCTCCCCGAAAGTCTCTCTAGTCTCTGCTCCTTTCCTCTTTATCTCTCTCTATTTTTTTCTTTTCTCTCCTAAAAGCCAAAGGTTCCAATTTCCCTCTACACACCCTCTAGGTGATACATTTTCCCTTCCCCTCCTGAGATCTGCAACAAAGTAAAAGAACCCTTCTCCTGTTCAGGCTATCTTTTACCTCTGTGTTTTTCAGACACAGCTAATGGCATCAATGGCCAAATTTCAATACTGCCTACACTGGGGTCCCAGCTTCAAAACTAGATCAATAAAACAAATTAGTAACAGAACAAATCAGGACCCAAACACACATCCAACTGATAACACAGTCACACTGCTCCAAACTCTAACTCTCCCAGCATTTCCGGAACTGCCAAAACCCCTTCCTCAGAGAGCGTCCCTCCTCTGTCTGAAGTCCCTTCCCAGCAACTTCCTGCCACCTGCAGGGTATACCCATGCAATCGCCAGGGTCACTTCATCTTAAGCCACACTACCCCTCTACCGAACACACCTAAGGACCTAATTTAACTAAGCTCTTTCTCAGTTCCAGCCATCACTCTTACTGTTCCCCTCTTTAAAAACCCTCTCTTCACTGCCTGAGTCTCATTTTTCTCAGTCCCTGCTGCAATTCCCTGACAACTCGGTCCGCTTACATAGGCCCCATTATTCTCTCTTTGATTTCTATTCTTTTCCTTCCGACACATAATTTCTAATGATATGTTCTCTTTTTTGCTCGTTTAGAACCTTTCTGCCCTACACAAGCTTCAGAAACCCAAAACGTCAAAGTTGTGATCAAACAGTTCCTCACTGGCAGGAGATTCACAGAAAGTACTCACCAAATAAATGATCTTTATCAAACAAAGAAAAGAGCTAAATCATGGACCCCAGTTCACAATCTAACTTATTCAGAAGGGAATTTGGCCAATACTGACTGCCATGAATTACCATTTGCCTCCTTCTCATCTTCAAGAGCCTGTCAGGGACGTTACTGGAATATAGACAGTCCTTCCTTCCCTCTCCACACTCCATTGTTGGAGTCTATTGAGTTGACAACATAGCTGAAGAAAGTCATGGCTCTTCCAGGAAAGAAGACAGATTAGAAATGACCATTTGAGCCAGGCATGGTGGTGTGCGCCTGTAATCCCTGCTACTTGGGAGGCTGAGGCTAGGAATCACTTGAGTCCGTGGGTTCAAGACTAACCCAGGCAGCACAGCAAGACCTAGTCTCTAATGGAAAAAAAAAGACATGACCATTTGTGGCCAAATAGAGCACCCAACAACTTGCCCAATGCGGGTAAAAGCCCCCTGACTTGAACCTTCAAAAATCTATTCCCAGTAGTTGCCCATTAAAATCCAGTTCAAAAAGAACTAGATAGGCTTGTCTCCAATAATGCTTATGCCCCCTTCCCACTTATCTAGTACCCTTTCCTCCACAGCTTCCTCATCTTAACCTGGCAGTAACCACAGTAAGGTATTCCTGGGTCTATAATCTCAGGGGTGTGGCATATTGGGGACCATCACCTCACATCCACCCTTGATGACCGCTCATAACATACCTGTTTCCATGACTAAAGCTGCAACTTTTAATAAGCCGCCCACTGTGAAGATTCTTTGGAGCAGAGGTCAGCTTGCTATTTTCTTGTTTGCAACTTCAGTCTCCTTATTTTTGGAATTCTCAGTGGTGAAGGAGAATCCCTTAAAAACTATGACCATATAAGGCTAAAAAAAATAAAGACTATGAAAACATCGCTTCAATAATTTATATTCACATAAAAAAGCAATTTGTGACTTTTCCATTCATGGTCATTAAAAATAATCCCTTCATTGTTTTAGGAACTGGGATAAGTTAATATGTACACTTACCGGCCTAAGAACACAATTTATAATCTGCATAATATAATTAATGTGATGGGACAATAATATTAATAACTAGCACATATTGATAGCTTGCCACACAAGAGCTCACTTAACCCTCAACAGAATCCAGTAAAAGTCATCACCATTTTTCTTCCCTGACAGGATTTGAAATTAGTGAAATCAGATAACTTATTCAGAATCACACAGCTATTAAAAATGTTTTCATTGCCAAACCAGAGTTGCAAAACTTGGGTATGGACTCCCCAAAGTCTGTGGCACTAGGCTATGTGGTCTTCAAGAAAGCACTTTCAGATCCATGCCATTTTTAAGGATTTAGAAAATACAAGGCCGGGCATGATGGCTCATGCCTATAAGCTTCAGCCTATGAAGCAGCCGGGGCTAGAGATCGCGGTTTGAGTCCCGCCTGGGTCCTATAGTGAGACCTAGTTCCAAAAAAATATCTGGGCATGGTGGCGCGCGCCTGTAATCCCAGCTACCTGGGAAGCTGAGGCTGGGGATTGCTTGAGTCCATGGTACCCCAGGCAACGAGAGCCTGAGGTTCCATGGGCAAAAATAGCAAGACCTAGTCTCAAAAAAAATAATAATAATACAGAGGACTAGGAGGAGGGTTGTCCCAGAGGAAAGTCACTTCACTTTGGAGCCCTATCAGATCCACCTTCTCTGGGGCCATCTTCAATGTACCTGTGGAATCTCTAGCCAGAGAGGGTCACCTCTACAATGCCAGGCAGTCGGTCCCATCTTGGTTATTACCCCCATCACCGAAGAGTAGTCTGCAGAGTGACCTTCCCAGCAGTGTGTTTCAGGTTGTGTTTCTTCCCACTTTAAGTCTTAGTCTAGCAGCCGCACATGCCCACAGGAGGAGACCCTTATAACGCGCTTCAGATCCTCCATTCGTCCCCACAGTGACATCTCCACCACTCATTCCTAGTTCATTAAGGTGCAAAGTGCCCCCATGAAGTCAGTTCAGTCTCCATTTTGCTTAACACCTCACCTGAGTCTCATGAAGCACAGCCTGGAACCTCTAGGTGACAAAACCTCCCTGTCTCCCAAGACAGAGACCATCCTACACCATTCCAAGTGTTTGTCCACCTCCCAAGCCCCTGCTGTTCTCAGCTTCTGAGAAAATAAAGGCAACAGAGGTAAATGTCCCAAATTTCACAGCCTCTTCTCTTACCTGCACACATCTCTGTGTTTGCTAGGAGTCGTGTGTGGGAAAGAAGAAGAAATGAGGTGGAAGAGATTGATAACCATCTGTGAAGCCAGCCCACAGAACAGGGGTCCTGGGAAGCATGTCCAGTTCCAACTTTAATGAAGTTGTGAAGCCCCCTTATATGCTCTGGCAGAGAAATGATCACAATGAACTAATGAGGAAGTGGTAACCTGATTCCTAAGCGTATGTGACATACAGCAGGGGGATGGGTGATAACAGAAGAATTCACCTGTGGGGGTAGCAGTCATTACTAATATGTCTCTTGGGACATTCCAAAGAGGTTAGGAAGCTGTCACAGGTGAGAGGTCTGCCGTTGACCACCCTGTCGCGTGCCAGAGGGGATGAGGCAGATCAAAGGTTTTCCTTTAATCTGCATCCACACCCCATATGTGTTCTTCCCCGTTTCCATCATTTAAGTAGAAAGATTCAAAAAGAAGTCAGTCCCTGTAAGTGCACCCTCCATTATACCGATTCCCCTCACAATCTCCAATGACTGGCTTGCTTCTTCACCAGCCATCATTGACCTCCACCATACTTGAACATTTCACAGGGCAATAAGACTTGCTGTGTAGCTTGAGGAAAAAGGACAAACTAATGGAGTATCAGATGTATCCCATTACTGAGTTGCTGTGAGAATCTTTAAATAAAACATAAAGTTCTTTTCCTAACGTTGGGAGACCATTCTGGGCAAACGCTCAATGAAATATAGCTATTACAATTACAAAGTCATTTCCTAAGGCACTAATCTAAATTGTCTTAAGAACTTAGATTAGTTCTAAGTGAGTAGTTCTTCAGCGGCATCCCATTACCTTGAGAATAAAATGCAAATGCCTTAAACATGATGTCATCCAAGGCACACTGGGTGGGTCCTGGCAAACTCTCCAAATGCATCATTCTGTCATACAGACAACCGATGGTACCCGTGTCAATAAGTTTCAGATGCAGCCTAGTCCATCCTTTTCCCACTCTCGCTGCTCCACCCCACACTCCATGGCCCATTTGCACTGACACACAATTCTGGAGCTCTCATTCCTGAACGGTTGGGTGACACAGCCAACTGGCAGTATCTTAAAGTCTGGTTCTGTAGTATGTTAGAGGAACCATCAATGACTCATAATGTCTTGAAAAACTTAGAAAGTTTCTCTTACAAATGGAAGTAATGTGAGCAGAGGTCTAACAGACAGCAATGTTAAACATGTCCTTCTGAACCCACTGAGGCCATGTCCTCTCCGAAGCAGGGTGTGGTAGAGAAAGAAATAAAGCGAGGGCCAGCAAATTGAGCTGCATTCCTGATATTAACTGACTGAGGGACTTGGAGAGTCATTTGACCTTCCTTTTGCTTAGCTTTTTTTTTTTTTTTAGGTTGCAGTCTTTTTTTTTTTTTATTTTGTTTGTTTGTTTATTGGGTGTTCCTCCCTCCTCCCCTTCCCCTTGTGCCCCCATCACTCTATCTCATATATATAAAATATTATATATAGTATATAATATATGTGTATAACATATAGTATATATAATATATACTATATATAATAATAAATAATTATATATTTTTAATTATATATATATATATTTCACATCTTTGTATTCCCCGGGGTTCTTGCTTAGCATTCTTATTAGACGATGAGAAAGTGTTCTGCACCAGCTTTCCTCAGGTAGATATTGGGAAGAACTTCCTAGGAAGTCTAAAATATCATAGAGATTATCACAGGTACATAAATTCTACTCCTCAAACTCTGATAGTAAAATAATTTTTAAATGACAAGTACAGAAATACATAAGAAGGCTTTTTCTTGCCATCAGTTCTCAAGATGACATATGACTTCGATGTTAAAGATGAGAGTAAGGACAAAGGAAAAGGGAAAGTCATAAAATCAGATAAAAAAGTATTTCTAGGAAAAATAGACTTCTTTAAAAAATTGATTTCTTGTTAATATTTGCTTTATTGTGCACTCCAGGCTGAATATGAATCTGTGCACAATGAAGAAATTAAATACACTAAAAGCTCTGTAATTCAAACTAAATCTTGAGGATAACCAAAATTCTTGCAAATTATAGTGGATGCTAGGAAAAACCAGACAACTACTGTATATAGGAATTGGTCTAAATGGTAATTTTTTTCTTTCTAAAATACCCTTTTACTGTTGTTGGCTTTTCTTTTTTTAATTTTTACATGTCTATTGACTGAATGTCTATATCCCCTTCCCAAAAGTCATATGACAAAGCATAATCCCGGAGTGATAGTAATGTTGGGTGATTGAATCAAAAGAATGAAGTTCTCATGAATGAGATTAGTGCCCTTATAAAAGAGGCCATCAGGCCCCCTTCTGCCTTCACCCACGTGTGGGAAATGCGAGAGGACAGTGACCTATGATCCCGGAAGCAGTCTCACCACACACTGACTCT
>PVHY01015934.1:0-34915 GCA_004024945.1 Uropsilus gracilis
GCGTGGTGGCGCACACCTGTAATCCCAGCTACCCGGAAAGCTGAGGCTGGGGATTGCTTGAGTCTGTGGTACCCCGGGCAACGAGAGCCTGCGGTTCCACGGGCAAAAATAGCGAGACCTAGTCTCAAAAAAAAAAAAAAAAAAAAAAAATTCCTCATCAGACTTTCAATTGAGTCATTTATTTATCTCAGAATGGACTCTTGTTCAGAGTATTCTATGTAATCTGTTATGCTCACCCTTTCTTGCTCTCTCTCACCCTGCTGCAGTTGCCTTAATAGAGAGGTCTGCAGTCACGTGTTTGGCCAGGAACCCTGCGTTTATCAAAACTATGTCCTTCGTTCCTCCACCAGAGATGGTTGTTTTCTGAGTATTTGTTACCCAACTGCTTACAGTGATGACTTGCTTTTGAAGCAAAAGTTGTCATAACACGAAAGGATGTGCTAAAACCCCTAAGAGTGTCCACACTGAAAAAAAGGCGCTCCTTGTTTCACACCAGCAGCCCCCCAGCCCAGCCCAGCCCCCCAGCACATGAACACCTCTGTGGTTTGTAGCAAGATTCAGAATCATCATTCAAAGTCAATGCAAACCTGTTCATGAAGTAAAACTGCAAATACTGTAAAGTCACAGGATTTACCAAGTCTGTGAAAATAACTTGGCAGGATCATTTAAAGTCTTGAGTGAGGTGGGTCAACAGGGTCAAAAGAAAATGGAGGAGGAGGATGAGACTCTGAATAAGCAGGATTCAGCAGGGGCCTTGGAAAATCCATGAGATCATCACATATTGGGATTGGGGGTGGGAGGGGGAACAGGAACCGGAGAGAACCCCTTTATGAAATGTGGTATGAAAGTGAAAAATGAAGTGTAGAATAATATGCAATTTTATCAGGAAAATAAACTTAAGGGGTTGTTTTTGTATCTCCACATTAGCACTTGACCAAGACTGCAATCCAAATTTTGTCAGAGGGGGAAGTTCTTGTTCTAGTTTTAGTTTCTTTATATCCAGGATAAAATGCCTCAAATCAAATAGTGTCTCCCCTATTTACCTCAAAGTTTTGGTATCTTTCGTAAGTGGGTCCTCTTTAAACGGCCTTGTCCCCGATGTCAGTTATTAAAGGTCATGACCCCTCCTGTCTGCACAGCAGGAAACTTGAAGTTGCTGTGGTAAGAGTGAACCTCTGTCCCCTTCAACACGCCTCCAGTGTCACCCCCACTCCTGAGCTACTCCCCTCTCCCTCCTGGCTTTCCCTGCCCATGCCTGATGGTGACTTTTCAGTCTTATTTTCCCCATTTATCAAAGGGAGGCAATATCTGAGCACAAACAACCCCAGAAGGGTTGTCCACATCGTCAGTGGAGCCATGGGTAATAATAGTGGTCACCGATATGGACTGAACCCTTATTCCTTGTTGGTCCATGTGCTCCGAGTGTAACACAGGTGACTGTAATGAACTCTTTCCAAACTCACGAAGGGGGAGGTCATTATAACCTGCATTTTGCAAGTAAGCAAACTGAGGGGTCAGGAGATTAGTAGTTCGCAGAAGATTCCTCAACCACTGAAGGAGTGGAGATTTGAATTCACTTGAACAACAGAGGAGACGTTACTAAAGATATTCCTTGTGTGGTGCATGTCTGATTGTTTAGACCCCACAATACCCCACTACTGGCACCCAGTGGCACCCACAGGCATTGCTTAACCCCACTCAGGCCAGTGACCCTAATGTTTGGGCCTTAGACGAGTTCGGCTGTGAGTAGTGACATAGAAGCAAACCAGCTTACCCCAAGGACATTTCACATGGTCCCCATGCCCTCCCCCTACTGCTCCGGCAGAGGCCAGCCTCAGCACTGTGCCCATAGCTTTTCCAGGCATACTTGGGTGAGACCAGGCACAGGGTCTGAAAGGAAGTTTGGTTTTGTTAGATAACAGAAGTCAAGACATACATAGGAGGGGTGTTTTGCTGCGCCGTAGAATTGCTGTTGGCAAATGTAGTCCGCTTGTGACATGAGATGAGTAAGATCGCGTGTACACTAAAGGTCTGTGCTGGGCACCCCAGGAGACACAGAAAAGGCTGGATTTACATACAGGGTCCCTTCCTCCCCGGGGTCCTCCCTCTGTTCAGGCTGTGAGTGCCTGACCCAAGAGACAATAGTCCCACGGCTACACTTTGCATTTCACTGTTTCAGATACAAGAGGTACCCGGGTTGGTAAGTGGGTACTAATTTGCCTAACAGACATAAAGGGGTTTCATGTGTTACCCATGCCTTAGCGAGGAGAAATGACAACCTAAGGCATCCTGGGGTGTTTGGATCTGACTAAGGTCAGGTAAAACCCCTCTTTTCACACATCTGAGGAGAGTGACAGGGGTGAGGGGTCCTGGGAGGTAGGAGTTTTATTTGTTGACACAAGCAGTAGGAAATAGTGCGGAAAGTGCTGGGTGTCGTGGCATGCACCTTTAATCCCAGTCTAGGAAGGGAGGCTGAGACTAGGAATCACTTGAGTCCACGGGTTCGAGATCTGCCCGGGGCAACATAGCGAGACCTAGTCCCAAAGAATAGCTGGGTGTGGGGGCGCGCACCTGTAATCCCAGCTACCTGGGAGGCTGAGGCTGGGGATCACTTGAGTCCATGTTACCCTGGGCAATGTGAGTCTGTGGTTCCCTGCGGGCAAAAATAGCGAGACCTAGTCTCAAAAAAAAAAAAAAAAAGAGTGGAAAGCAACAACACCCACCCCCCCCCAACCACCACACAATTCTATATTCCCAATATAGAATTTTGGGGGGTAGGGAAGGGTCTGGGGAGGGTCCTCTGTTTCTACACAAGTATAAATTAAGACACATAGGAGCATCAGGAATCCTTGGCGTCTGGACGCCTATGCACTCCCCACATGGATGGACAGCACAGATCTAAGTTTGAGCACTAAGTCATGAAGTGACTGATACAGATGCTCGTATGTGAAAGCCATAGGTTATGAAGCCAGAAACCATGGACTGGGTCTCTTGTAGCATGGCATGACGTGGATGTCAAGACACCCACTGCTTTTCCCCACCCACCAGTGTCACTACATACGGTAGTTCAGGTTTCACACTGCACAGCTCATCGCCAGGGAAGTCAGTGGGCTGCCATTCATTTTTAGGTCTATTCATTCAACCGTGTGTCCTGGGCCTACTCTAGGCCAGAGAAAGGTGGCTAGTGGTACCCTCCACTCCCAAGCGGTGGATACACAGATTGCATCAGCCTGGAGGGGGTACCTATTTCCAGTCCCAAAGTTCCTCTATGATCCAGCTCTGGCAGGTTGTATCCAGTCTCCTTTCTTTTTTTTTTTTTGAGACTAGGTCTTGCTATGTTGCCCGGGGTACCACGGACTCAAGTGATCCACAGCCTCAGCCTCCCAGGTAGCTGAGACTACAGGTGCGTGCCACCAAGCCCAGGTATTTTTTGAGACTAGGTCTTGCTCTGTTGCCTTCGGTGGGTCTCAGACCCATGAACTCAAGGAATTCCTAGTCTAAAGGCATGTGCCACGGTGCCTGGCCAGTCTCCCTTCTTAAGCTGAAACGACTTTCTCTTGGAAAATCAACCTGACCAAGTCTCAGTCCTATGGTTTGGTGGAACTAACCCTACTTCCTTCTCCAGAAAGACCCATGACTCGTTTATGATGGGCACCTGATTCAATGGGCACTCACTACAGCATGGTTGCTGAAACTATTGGTACTGAGGCAACTTTCCCCTGGAGTTGCTAATCTTAGAGAAGGCAGGGCAAGAAGAACAGATGTATTGTTTGAAGCCTCAGAATCAGTTGTATCTCACCAGCTGAATCTTTCACCCCCTGAAATGTCCTAGTTGCATAAACAGTTTTCTTTTTTGTTTGGTCTGTTTTGTTAGAGTTCTGTCCCTTGGAACCAAAAGAAACCTGAAAACCAAAGTTTCATCTTATATGAAGCCTCTCTGGCTCCCACTGACAGATTGGTCAAGAGCTCTTCTCCAAATCTGAACCACTGCTATTAACACACATCCATCCACAGCGCTTATTAGAAAGACTGGTCTATGGAGGGGCCCTGGGCATGCACCTGTAAGTTCTCCTCATTCTCTTCTCTGGTTTCTGGAAGATGCTGGAACACTCAGGTCACTGACAGTCCTGTCAAGAAAGACCTGCATTTTAAATTTCATTTAAGCGCTTTCTGCAGAGCTGGGTAACCAAATGAGACAACCATGGGAAGTATATGACTTTCATTATTATGACATGGAAAGCAGAGCCATCTAATTGCCTCTGTCCAGTGGTAGATAAAGATTAAGACCAGAAGTGTTAAAAGGAAAAAAGAAAGAAAAAGAAAAGTCTTCGTTTGACTTTTGCTTGGCTTTGAACAAGACAGTCTGACTTCCTCTCTCTCTCTCTCTCTCTCTCTCTCTCTTTCTCTCTCTCAAGTGTTTTAACTGCTTGTCATTTTGCAGAGCCTTGTTGATTTTGCACTCCACAGAAGATAAAATTGTGAAATTGGCCTTGAAAACTTGGTTCCGTTCTCCTCGGTGCCAGGGAACAGTCATGGAACTTAGCTGCCGGCCAGCCCTGGGGCTTCTCCCCTCTGGACAGCTGCTGTTTTGCAGCTCTCATGCAGATCAGACCCTCCTTCCTTTAGCGACTGGGAGAATAAAGTCTTCCCATGTAAATCTCCCACCGCAAGTGGATGAAATGATGATCATCTTTAAATAGAACCACCCCATGGCCCAGCTTCTGTGTGTCATTTTCCAGAAGAGCCCCTAAAGCTGCTTCAACAATTTTTTTTTAACCTCTCCAGTTATTTTTAGCACGTTCAGCCAACAGAGCCCAGCAGGCCCGTGGAGGCCCTAATGACATCCTGAGCTGAGCTGGCGGAGCTGCGTTCCTATCTCCTTCAGCAAAGGTGCCTTGGAAGCATGCAGAAAAAAAAAAAAGAAAAAGAAAAAAGAAGTAATGGTGCAGACCCAGTGAGGAGGGGCATCAGATGCCAGGCGCATGGTCCTGGTTCTTCTGGGTCAAGCTAGGAACGCTCACGGAAACACAGTTCATGGAAAGAGCACCTTATTGTTTTCTTTCTTTTATTTATTATTTTTTTTCCTGCAAATTAAGAGCTTGTCTGGCGGATTGGGAAAAGGGAAGGCTCCCGGGGCGGCCATTTCCTGAGGGTCCCAGCAACCATGAATCATGGCATTGAGCCAAGTCCGGGGAGGCAGGGAAGGCAGCGTCTTCCACTAAACCTCAGTGGGGTTTCTGCAGCCCCAGTTCCCTGTAGCCAGCAAGTGACTTTCTCCTATCCTGGGAGTCGGCTCCTCCCCTAGCACAGGGACCCCCTTCAGATCCCAGCAGGGTCTGAAGAGTGTATTTGTATCTCTGAATATTTACAGGATCTCCCAGCTCCGTGGAGGTCCTTCCCACTTGCTCTTAGACCACCCACCCCCACCAGCGCCACCGCCACCACATCCACCCCACCATCTAGTTTCTGTCTGGGGGACGATAAACTTAATTAATTTCCCTCACGTATTTTAGATGTGAAGGCAGGAAACCTTCAGTGATAATACCACAAGAGCAAAAAAATGATTGTGTGAAAGAATATGAGATTGTAAATGCTTCAGCGGCAGCAGCCACTTCCCTCAGCTCTTGTTTTCACACATCTGTCTCTCCATCCTTATATGTACTGTCCTTTCAGATCAGGATTCCACAAAATTCACACCTCACTTTTGTAGGCTGCCCTTGGCTTTAAATGAATCCCAACATGCTTTCCAGAAGGAGTGACTAATGCGACTGCTAATGAGGGCAGTTGGGACAGAGACGTTTGTGGAGAAGGCTGGGTGCTCTCACTCCCCAGCTGCACTTGGGAGCCAGGTGACCTTGGGTAAGTCACTGAGCTGCGATCAGCCTTATTCTCTCCTCCACAGAACTGCAGCTGAGCTGAGAAATTAAGGGAGGCGCCAAAGCTGTGCACAGTGACCCCGGCTACTGTTACAATATCTTCACCCATGCCTCCTGGCTACCTGTCCCCAGGGATTCCCCAGGTATGTCTCCGCAAAAGTGTCACTTCTAAAAAGGGGGTCAGGGCTTCAATCAACAAACAAGGGAGCCCAGGCCCAGGCACAATAAGGAACCCAGAAGTCTACCCTGGTCTCCTCCAAACCCATTGTCTCCTTTTTTTTTTTTTTTTTTTTTTTTAAATTGGAGAATAGGTCTCGCTATGTTGCCCGGGGTACCACAGACTCAAGTAGTTGTCCAGGGGTACCGCAGACTCAAGCAATCCCCAACCTCAGCCTCCCAGGTAGCTGGATTACAGGCGCCCACCACAGCGCCCGGTTGATTTTTTGAGACCAGGTCTCGCTATGTTGCCTAGGGTAGTCTCAAACTCACGAACTCAAGTGATACCTGGCCTCTTGCCTCCCATCACCTCCTTCTAAGGGAGACCACCGCTCCACCAGCCCCACTGGAGAGGCCCCAAAACTCTGAAACAGGGGGCTCGTCTCCTCAAGGTCCCACAGGACTGGGCCAGGGAAAGACCCCCTCCCTGAAATCAGCCAGTCCCCAGTCTGGGAACTGCAGCTGGGCAGCCAGGAAGAGCCCAGGTTGCAGCAGCGGGACCCAAGCTGAAGGTCAGGGCTGGGAAGAAGAGGAAAGCTTGGGAAGCAGGAGCAGCTGGAGGAACAAGAGAGCAGACTGGTTCTCTGCCTCATTTCCTGTCTGCCTGTCTCCTTACCACAAACAGCCTAGGGGTGTGGGGCAGATGAGACTCTCCATGCCTTGTGGAGTGAACTGAACTATGCCCCCCCCCTCAAAAAACAAGACCACATCTTAACCCCTGGAGTCTGCATGACCTTGTTTTTTCTAAAAATGGGGGTTTCAAATATAATTCAGAAGTAATTAAGTTCAGGGTTTTGAGGTGGCATCATCTGGAATTAGCTGGGTGACCCTAAATCCAATGACAAGAGTGTTTATAGGAGATAGAGAAGAAGGCACAGGAAGCGGGCAAGTGAGGGCAGAGGCTGGGATGATGAAAGCCACAAGTCAGGGAGTGCCCGGAGCAGGGAAGGATGATACCCGAACCTGGGAGGGAGCATGAAGCTGTCAACACTCCCACCCTGGACCTCTGACCCTAGAACTGACAGTGAATAAACTTCTGTTGTTTTAAGTCAATAAGTGTGACAGTTTGCTAAAGAACCACAGGAAATGAACACACCTTGCAAACCAAAATTGCCTAACTACAACAGACATACCAAAATTAAGGGAAAGTTTCTCTCTGAGGAATTATGTCTACTCGGAACACGTAGATGTCATATGCTAACGGCTTAGATTTCATCTCTTATTTTTAGAAAACTGCTATAGACACAATAAAACCAGAAATAATGATTAATTGAGCGCATTAACTATACACTAGAAAATTTAATGAATCTTTTATACTCATCCATTTTTATTTTCTCCTCATAGAAAATCCTTGTCTTTAACCACACCCTAGTGTCATCCCCTTTCCTAGAGTTAAAGAAATGGATATTTAGAGAACTGTGATAATCAGCCTAGAGGAAGGAAGTGTTCTTGGCTTCCATGTCCTCAGGAAAAGAGCAAAACAGAGGGAAAGGTTGAGGCAAGCCAGGCGGAAGCAGCCATGTTGGCTCACGGATTCGTGGGTTCCAGACTGATGGGTCCAGTAGCAGACAGAAAGAAGCTCCTGGCTGGGCGTGGTGGCTCGTGCCTTTAATCCCAGCCTAAGAAGGGAGGCCGAGACTACGAATCGCTTGAGTCTGCGGGTTCGAGACCCATCAGGGGCAACATAGCGAAACCTAGTCTCTATAGCTGGGCGTGGTGGCACGTGCCTGTAATCACAGTTACCTGGGAGACTGAGGTTGGGGATCGCTTGAGTCCGTGGTACCCTGAGCAAAGAGAGTCTGCGGTTCCCCGGGCAACATAGCGAGACCTAGTCTCCAAAAAAAAAAAAAAAGTTCCTCTGAATCCAGGTCTTGACACTGGATGAGGGATCTTGAGCCACTGCTTAACCTCTCTGAACCTCTTTTACTCTCTCCAAGACCAGGGATGACACTGCGCCTTGCCTGGTATTAGGATTAAGTAGAATTCTGTACTTGACATTGAGCAGAGGCTAGCAAAACTGTATCTGAGACTAAAAGAGTGTCAACTCCCAAGACTGAGAGTACCCCTCCCACACCAACCCTCACCCCAAACCACAGGACTTTTCAGAGATCCTTGAACTAATACCCAACTGTCCAGACAGCAGTTTAAACACTCTCTCTCTAGGAAGCCGATTTCTCCTTTATCCTTAAAATGATGCATTTAAAATATTGCTTACCAAAACCACCTGGTCAGAGGCCTCACCAGGAGGTTTGTTAAAAATTCACATGTGGTAGACTCAGCGTATTCATCTCTACCAAGGGGAACAGAGGAACTCAGCAAGTTGTAAAAATTAGAAAAACAGGAATCACTGCGTTAAAACAGTGTTTCTTAGACTTTAATGCATGTGTTAACCACCTGGGATCCTGCTGCAATGCAGATTCTGGTCCAACCAGCTGGGGATGATGATGATAATGGGGTGAGGACTGCAAATGTGCTTGTCACTAGCTCCCAGAGTAACCCCATGTGGCTCATGGGGGGACCACTGCTCTGAGTAGCAATAGTAAACAAGGAGCGATGATGTGAACTGAGTTTAGAGGTCTTCATCATGACCTCCATGTCTGCAAGATTTTGATGTCTTCTCTTGTAACCATCAGAACAATCGCATGAGATCAACACTACCCCCTCTGTACATATGAAGGTCTCAGCAATCTGCCCCTCAGGCAGATTTCCGTAAGGGAAATGACAGCACCTACGAGTCCTCACTTAGCAAAGTACACACACTCAACACATACACTCCACATACTCACCCAGTGCACTTTGTCAACAACTGGATTGTGCACCCACAGATCTGCTACTGATGCCCTCAAAAGAGAAGAGAAAGTCTGGGTGCACCATCAGTTCTCTCCACCCACCTGAGGCTGAGTTTCTGGTCATGGAAGTGCTTTGGTAGCACTTTCAAACTGTGTCACCCATGACAGAAGTTTCCACTCTGGAATCTCCCCTGACGCTGCCTCTGCCAGTCACTCTAACCATCTCAGCTCATATGTGTGTCTGTCCTGTTGGATGAAGCTCTGTCATCTTAGGTTTCCTTTCCTGTCTGCCTGGGTGCGCACTCTAGTTTTTTGTTTTTCAATTTTTTACTCTAATCATTTCTAACTTTGAGAAGAGTTCAAAGACTATGCATAGTAAAATGGTGTAGCCACTGCGAAAAACAATCTCTCAGTTTCTTTAAAAGTGATAAATTTAGCTGGTCACGGTAGCACATGCCTGTAAACTTCAGCCTATGAAGTGGCTGGGGCTAGGGATTGCAGTTTGAGTCCCGCTCTGGGCAACACAGCGAGACCTAGTCCCCCCCCCCCCAAAAAATAGCTGAGCGTGGCGGCACATGCCTGTAATCCCAGCTACCTGGGAAGCTGAGACTGGGGATTGCTTGAGTCTGTGGTACCCCGGGCAACTTGAGCCTGAGGTTGCATGGGCAAAAATAGAGAGACCTAGTCTCAAAAATAAACAAACAAACAAACAAATAAATAAATAAAATAAAAGTTGACAAATTTAGCCAGGTACAGTGGCGCGTACCTGTAAGCTTCAGCCAATGTAGCAGCTGGGCCTAGGGATCATGGTTCGAATTCCGCTTGGGGCAACACAGTGAGACCTGGTCCCAAAAAATAGCTGGGCGTGGTGGCGCACACCTGTAATCCTAGCTACCTGGGAAGCTGAGGCTGGGGATTGCTTGAGTCTGTGGTACCCAAGGCAACGTGAGCCTGTGGTTCCATGGGAAAAAATAGTGAGACCTAGTCTCAAAAAAACAAAAAAGTTTATAAATTTATCAGAGGACCCTGCAATTCCACTCCCAGTCATTTACCCCCAAAATAGGAAGTTTTGTATCCAAACAGATATTTGTACACCAATGTTGAGGGCAAGAGCATTCACAATAACCAAAAAGGTAGAAATGATTCAAATATCCATCAGTGGATGAGTAAATATGGTAAATCCATTAATATGGTAAATCCATTCATGAAATATTATTTAATCACAAAAAGAAATATGGGTGCTACTTGGTGATAAACCTAAACAAAATTGTTAAATAAAAGAAATCAGACTTCAAAGGCTTCTTTTTATATAAAACATCTAGTTTAGAGCCGGGTGTGGTGGCACGCACCTGTAATCTAAACACTGGGAGGTAAGAGGCCAGGGTTGCTTGAGTTCGCAGGTTTGAGACTACCCCAGGCAACATAGCAAGACCTGGTCTTGAAAAAGCAACCAGGCGCAATGGGTGGGCGCCTGTAATCCCAGCTACCTGGGAGGCTGAGACTGGGGATAGCTTGAGTCCACATGATCGGGACTACCCCAAACAACCTAGCTATACCTAGTCTCAAGAAAAAATAAAATACATCTAGTTTAGGTCAGTTTGTACAGAGAGGATAAATTGGTGGTTGGCAGGGACTCAAGGGAGGATGGAAATGAGAAGCAACTGCTTAAAATGGGCATGAAGTTTTCTTTTGGGACAATGCAAACTTTTTGGAACTAGATAGAGGTGATGGTTGTACACTATTGTGAATGTGTTAAATACTATGAAATTGTACACTTTTATTTTTTTATTTTTTATGTTTTTAAGAATTGTACACTTAAGAATTGCACCTTGATTTTTTTTTTTTTTAATCTGCACTAAAACTGGTGGGACACTCTATGTATTTTCTCTCAGTCACTTATGCCCAGCAAATATTTCAGTATGTGTCCCCTAGGAACAAAGCCATCTTAGGCAATGCCAGTAAAATAACCAAATTCAGAAAATGTAATGATAATGCAATACTCCTAGCTAAGCTACAGTTCACATTTGAATTTTGCCAATTTCCCAATGATGTAATTTGCAGCAATTTTCCTCCCAACTCAGAATCCTGGATGGTACAAGGTATTTAGTTGTCTCTTTAGTTTCCTTTTGTCGGGAATAATCAGCCTTTAATCTTTATTTTTGGTCATTCTTGACGTTATTTTTGAAGAATATCGACCTTTTGTTTTGTAGACTTTCCCTCAGTTTGTGCGTGTCTGATGTTTCCTTGTGATTAGATTCAGGTTACACATTTTGGCAAAAATTACCAGAAAGTAAAACTCTCATTCTTAAAACCTCACATCAATTTGTCCAATTACAGATGATGCCCGCTTTAGCCACGTAGTTTAGGTGGTGTATGGCCAGTCCCCACTGGAAAGCTAGCACTTCAATCATTGTATTTATTAACAGAAGATGCTGTTTTTAAGGTCTAACAAAACTAATTCATAAAATCTTTTTTTAGTGCCTGCTGCTATTTTTGTCATTCATTCAATTGATCTCTTAGTCTGAGGGGAATAAAAACCCATATATCTATAATAGATGTATATTATTGTAGATAGATATAATTTTAGAGACCCTGCCTTCTAAGAGATCATTGTTTTGTTGGGGTGACATGTTTGAAAATTCCCAGATTCTGGGGGTACTGATTTTGTCTGTTACGTTAGCTACTTATTAGTTCTGTGAGCTGATCATAAGAGAAAGCTATATGAAAACCAAGCATGGACTGTAATCATTCTGGTCATGAACACCAAGCAGTTGTAAAACTTTCTCACAAACAGAATTAATGGCTCTAGAACATTAAACAAAGTGTTTATATAATAATATAGTGGCGAATGCATGGAGTATTGTTGTAAACCCTGTTTCAATATTTTGTTCTTTTAAACTGACAATTGCTTTTTTTTTTAGTTTAATATTTTTAATGGATTGACTCTTTGAATTGTTGGAATAAAACTCAAATTATAAAGAAACTGAGGGAATAATGACAAGTTAGTACCTAACCTGGAGAAATGATTTAGCTGCTGTTATGTGACTGTGAATGTACTTGTTTTCACTTATTCATTTCCCCTATGTGACTCATCTTTATTTTTCCCAGTGTGAACTGTCAAAAGGAGGGGGAGAAAATATAAAGACAAAAATATAGCTCTTGTGCAAATTCCAAGTATTTAGCATACCGCGCCACCTTCATTAATTTTGAACACTAGGAAAATGACAATATTACAGCGTTGAGGAATAACATATCCAGTCCTCAAATATTTGAAAAGATAAGTGCCACCATATTATTTACTTGGTTTGTATAATTTCAAATTGATTTAACTTTTAAAGTGATCTATCTTACTGGAAAAAAAATTTTTAATTACCCAACAGAAGGTGGGCTCAGTTTTTAACAATTTCACAGCCCTTTGGAATAAATACCCCAAAAGGCTGAGGCTGGGGATCGCTTGAGTCCACGGGATCAGGACTACCCTAGGCAAGATAGCGAGACCTAGTCTCAAAAAGAAAAAAAAAAGAGAGACTAGATCTCTCCATGTTGCCCAGGGTTGTCTCAAACCCATAGACTCAAGCAATCCCCAGTCTCAGCCTCCCAGGTAACTGGGATTACAGGTGCATACCACCACGCCAGGCTGTATATATGAAACTTTTAAGGCATGTTGTACTCCCCTTCAGATGGTGAAATATTTGAAATATATGAACTATAAATATAACACAAAGACATTTATATGAAATATATAAATACAGTTGACCCTAACGATGTGGGGATTAGAGGTACCAACCCACACAGTTGAAAATCCATGTGTACTCTTTGACTCCCCCACAACTTAGCTACAAATAGTTTGTGTTTGGTCAGAAGCCTTCCTGGCCACATAAATAGTCAACAAACACATATTTTGAACAGCGCATGGATGCTATTATATACTGTATTCTTACAATAATATTTTGAACAGTATTATATACTGTATTCCTACAATAAGGCCAGCTAGAGAAAAGAATATGTTATTAAGGAAATCCTAAGGAGGAAAGTGCTTTGACAAGTCATGTACAGAGTTTATCAACATTCACATCATCTGTTTATAAGAAAACCCATAGATGAAGTAGATTTTGAAAATGACGTTCGAATGGGTAGTTCAAGTCTGTGTTATTAAGGGTCAATTCTGTGTGTGTGTGTGTGTGTGTGTGTGTGTTCAGCGTATCCACTGTCTGGATAAGAGGCTGAACACCTTCCCCCAAGTGAACACTGGGCAGGCAGCAAGGAATTTCCAGGCAAATGCCACCATTCGCTGCTTGCTACCCTGAATTTCTCACTTGAGTCTCAACCCAACAAGGTCATAATGATATAGCCAAAACTGGGGGATAAAAGCAAGGCACAAGCCTTTGTTTGGACCCACGCATTTGTGCTGAGGCACAAAGGCTCTGGAACTCCAAGGAAATAAAGGAAATGATGGAACTACCAACAAAATCCTTGGGAAAAACCGCCGAGTTGAGTGGCTCTGATAGCATTTCCACCAAGCACTGCGGGGGGGTAATCCTCATGCCAAGGACTCAACCTTCTAGTTCCTCCCTCCGACAAGATAAAAGCTGTGATTAACCTCACAGTTCAAAATAGAAAGTGAGTTTCAGAGGATGCAGCAGGTGCAACCTTGCCCCACCCACATCCGCTCCCCAATTTGGTGCCCCCCACCCTGGCTGCCAATGGGCCAGCCCTGTATCTTTGGGAGCTGCCTTCCAACATGAAAGAGCAGCAGTGGCTGGGGATTACCTGTGCCCTAGGAAAGTCCTTCAATGTGCCTGACAGGTGTGGGGCTCTAAATACCTCAGATCCCTCACCCCAGTCAGGGTAACTGGACTGTGTGTTCCACATCCCTTCCTGGCATTGCCCTGCAGGCTGATATCTCAGCCGCCCACTGTGCACTGTGGTAGCTGGCTTAGTAACACACCTTTAATGGCTTGTGGTCATAGACTGTTTGTGTACCCCCAAATCCATATGCTGAAACTGCGTCCTCATGCTATGATATTGAAAGGTGGGGACTTTATTTTTTTTCCCCAAAAATATCTCTTTATGGCACTTTTTTTGTTCTTGTTTGTTTAGACACTAAGTCTCCCTGTGTTACCCGGGGTAACCGCGGACTCAAGTGATCCCTAGCCTCAGTCTTCCAGGTAGCTGGGATTACAGACGTGCGCCACCATGCCAGACTTTTTTTTTTTTTTGAGACTAGGTCTTGCTATTTTTGCCCGTGGAACCGCAGGCTCTCGTTGCCCGGGGTACCACAGACTCAAGCAATCCCCAGCCTCAGCTTCCCAGGTAGCTGGGATTACAGGCGCGCACCACTATGCCCAGCTATTTTTTTGGAACTAGGTCTCGCTACGGGCCCTAGGCGGGACTCAAACCGCGATCCCTAGCCCCGGCCACTTCATAGGCTGAAGCTTACAGGCATGCCAGGCTATTTTTTAGAGACTAGGTAGTCTTGAACCTGTGGACTCAAGTGATCCCTGGTCTCAGCCTCCCAGTGCTGGGATTACAGGGGCGTGCCACCACTCCTGACCCTTTCTTTACAACACTTTAAATAATTTATCAAAAAGCTACAACAACCCCTGTCTACCAGGACACACAGGTGGCCTTTCCTGGGCCCCGGTGCCCATCACAGCTACCGGCCACTGCCCCCCTCCACAGAGGTGTCGCTGAGGTCGCTGACATCACTGCCCACAGCTGCCCAGTCTGTAAAGGTGAGGACTTTAGATTATAAAGAGGCACTAAATACAAACATACAGTTAAGATAAATCGGCCCTGGGAATTTCATGAAGAGCATGGTGGCAAAACCATGAAAATATTGCCTTGTACATTTGAAAGCTGTTAAGAATGTAGGTCTTATTTTTTTCCCTTTTTTTTTTTGAGATTAGGTTTTGCTATGTTGCCCAGGGTAGTCTCGAACCCATGAACTCAAGCCTCTTGCTTCCCAGGGCTTGGATTACAGGCGCACAACACCATGCCCGGCTTTTTCCTATTTTTAAGACACTAGGTTTCATTATGTTGCCCAGGGTTGTCTCAAACCCGCGAACCCAAGTGATCCCTAGCCTCAGCCTCTCAGGTAACTGGGATTACAGGTGTGTGCCACCATGCTCTGCTCCAGAGAAGTTCATTAAAGTTCTCGTCACAAGAAAAAAAATTGTAGCTATGTGTTTGTTAGCTAAGGGGATGATAATCATGTCAAAGTCCAGAGCTATATCAAATCAAGATATTGTCCACATAAAGCTAATATACTCTTATATTATTTCAATTTTAAAAGAGCAAGAGAAACTTTGCAAAGCTTCCTTGCTCCATCTGCTGCATGAGTCAGATGTCAATGCCTCCAGAAACAGTTTCTCACCAGACACCAAAGAAACTAACACCTTGACCTTGGACTTCCCAATCTCTAAAACTGTGAGAAAAAAATTCATTTTGTTCAAGTCCCCATTCTATGATGGATGGCAGCCTGAACAGACTAAGAGAACTGCCTTCGGTCCCTTTCCCAGGCCTGTCCCCTGCACCTCTTACCTAACTAACCATCTTGAATCCTTACAATGGCTTCTTTAGGGGACCCAACCAAAAGAAAGATGGAGAAACTTGCCAAAGGGGGTAGAAAATAAATAACAAAACTACACTTGGACGCTGGGCACGGGGGCTCGTGCCTGTAAGCTTCAGCCTATGAAGCAGCCGGGGCTAGGGATCGCGGTTTGAGTCCCACTCGGGGCAACACAATGAGACCTAGTCCCAAAAAATACCTGGGCGTGGTGGCATGCTCCTGTAATCCCAGCTACCTGGGAAGCTGAAGCTTGGGCTTGCTTGAGTCTGTGATACCCCGACAACGTGAGCCTGCGGTTCCATGGGCAAAAATAGCGAGACCTGGTCTCACAAAACAAAACAAAACAAAACCAAACCACACTTGGAACTGTAGCATCTCCCTAGAGCCAAATCTCCTCACTTCTAAAACAAGTTGCCTCCCCAATTTGGGGATCCCTGGGACACCCTGAACTTTGTGCGATCAGGACTCAGAGACGTGGATGAGGGAAGCAGCTGTTCAGACTACAAAACTCAGCCCACACAGACTCCCTCACCCAAGGAAATGGTCCTCCTTAGCCCCGCGGCCTGACCACACATTTTCCTGTCTGCCTGTTGAGGAAAGCTGGCAGTTCTGGTCTTTCTGGCCTCACTCTCCTGTTCACAAATGCCCAGACTCAGGCAACGGGAGGGCAGGTGGTGACCTGAGCTCCTGGCCTGCTGCTCAGGATAGGAGCAATGCCTGTCTTTGTTTCCGAATAGCCTTCCTGTTGCCTCGGCCTGGCAGAAGCCAGGACTTTGCCCTCCCTGCGGCAGATGGGCAGAAAGTTTGGGCAGTCTGCATGCCTGGCACCAAGCCCCTAAAGGACACACAAATGTCTTTGTGGTGGAGGCCAGGGCTGAGGCATGCCACAGAGAGCCTTGTGATAGTGTTCAAAAGGCTGAGGCATCTTTCCTTTCAAAGGGAAACCCAAGTTCCAGAATCCCTGGGGAGTTAAGTAGCCAGACAACATGAAATCATGATGCTTTGTCCCTCTAGGACTGAGTGTGAGGTTGCAGATGCCCCTAGGAAGTCATGTGATTGTTTTCGTAAAGAATGATTCATTCCAGAAATATCCACTTTGTTCTCCCAGTGACCAGGGATTAGAATCAGTGTCTTGAGCATATATAAACCAAAGCAGGGTCCCTGATCACTGAATAACAAAAAGAATCCAGTCTGTTAGCTTCCGTGAAGGAGGAAGGATAATGGCGCTCAGACGTTCCTGAATATTTTGGGGGCAGAGCAATTTTAGGTAAAAATCTCCATTTGTGCGGCAGTGCCCTTAGCCCCACCCTGAACCCACAGGTCATTACCTGAAAACTGTTCTGGCAACCTAGAGCCTTCTGTGAGCAGGAGACTCAGGCCACTGCACCATGGCTTGTCTGCATTTGCAGCCAGGAGCCAGGTCTATGAGGGAGACTGACCACTCTGGCCTGTGAGGCCACCAGGGCCTCACACCTGGGTGGCTCTGAGACCAGTCCTCTTAGGACAGCCAGTGGCTGAAGGGTACCCAGACCTTCCTCCGTGGGAGAAGCCATTGCAGGTTGATATGACGACATTTTCTACTTCCCCCAACACCTTCCCTCCAACTCTTGAGAGTTCCCTTCCCCTCAAGCCTGGCCTTGCCTCCCCAGCTTTCCATCTCTAGTGCCCTTATAGAAAAGTCCACAAACTCTTTTCATAGAATCTAGGCCAGGCACGGTGGCTTGTGCCTGTAAGCTTCAGCCTATGAAGCGGCTGGGGCTAGGGATCGCGGTTCCAGTCCCGCCTGGGGCCTGTAGCGAGACCTAGTTCCAAAAAAATAGCTGGGCGTGGTGGCGTACACCTGTAATCCCAGCTACCTGGGAAGCTGAGACTGGGGGTCGCTTGAGTCTGTGGTACCCGGGGCAACGTGAGCCTGCGGTTCCATGGGCAAAAATAGCGAAACCTAGTCTCAAAAAAAAAAAAAAAAAGAAAAAAGAAAAAGAATCTTTCACCACTAATTGCAGGGAGACTGACTAGAAGAAAGAATAGCAACAAATATGGGGGAAAAGATGTTTTTTTAAATTCACAAAATCCAGGCTGGGCACGGTGGCTCGTGCTTGTAAGCTTCAGCCTATGAAGCGGCCGGGACTTAGGAATCGCGGTTCGAGTCCCACCTGGGGCACGTAGTGAGAACTAGTTCCAAAAAAAAATAGCTGGGTGTGGTGGCGCGCGCCTGTCATCCCAGCTACCTGGGAAGCTGAGGCTGGGGATTGCTTGAGTCTGTGGTACCCCAAGCAACAAGAGCCTGCGGTTCCACGGGCAAAAATAGCAAGACCTAGTCTCAAAAACAAAAACAAAAAAAAAACAAAAAACAAAAAAAAAATTCACAAAATCCTAGAATGGTGACGTGTGGATTCAACCCCACCCAAGGTGGCAAAAGAAGCGGTAGAATTGCCAAGTCCAGGATCCGCGGAGTGTCGCTGTCGTGATGGCCTCTGGATGTTGTGGCTGAATCAGAGCTGTTCTACGGCATTGTCAGACAGATCACATACATGATAAAGCTTCTGACGGCCACATTTTAAACAGTAAAAAAGAACCAGGCAAATTCGTGTTAATAACCTATTTTATTTGGCCGAATATTATCATTTCCACAGGTAAAGTATATTAGAAGTTAATGAGACCGTTTACAATCTCTTTTCATACAAAGTCTGTGCCACCTGGTGTATGTGTAGACTTGGCCTGGCTCAGTGTGGGCCTGTCGTGCCTCAAGTTCTCTCTGGCCAAAGGTCTAACGTGTCTTCTTTCATTTCTTGCCTCCTCTCTGCAAGATGAGACCTAGCACTGCTCCCATTTTACAAGTGAGGAAAATGAGGGTAAGTGTCCCAGGAACCAAAGTGACCTGCAAAGATCAGGGTTTTGTTTGTTTGTGTGTTCATTCTCAAGCTAGGTCTCGTTATCTTGCCTGGGGAACTGCAGACTCTCCTTGCCTGGGGTACTACGGACTCAAGTGAAACCAAGCCTCAGCCTCCCATGTAGCTGGGACTACAGGCGCGCACCACCATGCCGAGCTAATTTTTGAGACTAGGTCTTGCTGTGTTGCCCCGGGCACGTCTCAAACCCGCAGACTCAAGTGATTCCCAGTCTCAGTCTCCCATTCTAGGCTGGGATTAAAGGTGTGCACCACCATGGCCATCTGAAGACCAGTTATTTTTAATTAGGAAAGAATCCCCCTTGAAACTTGGGTTTGTCACTTCTGACTCCTGTAACCTCTGGCAGACTGACTGATGTCCCCAACTTCAATTTTCTTATAACTGAACTAAAGGAGATAAAATAATGCCTACTATTAGTGGAGGCATTATTGATCTCAATAGTGTAGCATATTGATCTCAAGGATTAGCGATCAAATAGCTTGCAGACTCAAAGAAGGTTAATAAATGTTAGCTAGGGCGGGCATGGTGGTGCATGCCTGGAAACGGCAGCCTAGGAAGCCGCGGCTGGGGCCAGGGGTCATGGTTCGAGTCCGCCGGGGTCACCTAGCAAGACCTAATTCCAAAAAAATAGCTGGGAGTGGTGGCACGTGCCTGTAATCCCAGCTACCTGGGAAGCTGAGGCTGGGGATTGCTTGAGTCTGTGGTACCCCGGGCAACGTGAGCCTGCGGTTTCTAGACCTAGTCTCATAAAAATAAAATATAAAATAAAATAAACATTGGTTGTTTTGATTGAAAAAACTGACCCAAATGTCTCTGCTTCCTTAGATCCATGAGCCCAAAGTCAGCCCTTTCCCTTGTTGATCTTTCCCCCATGCCTGGCACGGCTTTCACAGCCCCAGCCTCCAACCCACTGGTCCCCCTTTCTGGGAAGTCCCACATTCCTCCCCTCATTCCCAGGAATCTCTCCCTGCTCTCTCTCATTTTCCCGGTGAGACTTCCTTGCCACTGGGTGAACAGTTAGCCAGTGGAACGCAAGCATAGCTCTCTTCGTTATCCATTATCCATAAAAATGACTGTAAAACTTAGTGACTTCAAACAACATTTCTTTTGCTCATGAATCTGCAATTTAGGCATATATTCTACTGCCAAGTTTGAGCTGTGCATCCATTTTCTGCCAGTCCCCGTGCAAGCCCTGCAGACACAGAAATGAATCTGACTGAATCCCTGCTTCACATGAGCCAAGAATATGGCAGAAATCCTCCCATGAGGCGCCTTCCTGTAGCCCCTGGGCCAGCCATGTACTCCTCGGGGGTGAGATTTACCTGTCAGTTTATGGAGTGAAGTTCTTATTCCAGGGAACATTCGGTGTCTGTTCTTGCAGGAGCTTGGGAACCAGTGATGAGGCCAGGGAGGTTAAAAGGGACCTGAACTTCTGTGGGACATCTGTTTGTACTAAAGGGATCCCCACTAAGTAATTTCATTTTAATCTTGAAAATGGAATTTATTTTTTATTTAAAAACCTTTGCTGAGGTTAAAATTCCCTATCGTTGTCCCTTTTAAATGTTCCCTTTTATACTTTAAGTGTAAATAGTTCATTTTAAAAGTTCAACATCTTCTGGGAGTTCTCAGTTCAGGGTGACTACGTATATGTGTTTGTATCTCTTCCCTACCTAAACCCCACTGAAGAGGCAGAAGTAATATAACATTTGTATCAAGTTGCCATATTGGAATACCACCAAAGGGCCGGAGCAGTGAGGCATTTTGGAGGTGAAAACAGCAAAATCTCACAAAAGTGAAGGATTCACTTTTTTTTTTGTTCGTTACCCACAAACTTTATCTTTCCTCTAAGTGAAATTTTCTAGAAGAAACGTGGAAAAACCCCAAGGAAAGAGGCAGCAAAAGCTGGGCAAAAGAGAGAGCACAGGGTGTCAACATAATGATTAGTTCAAGGACAGCAAAGTTAAACCCTGCTCCTCAGAGACTTAACTCTAGAATTTTCACCTCAGGGTAATCTGTGAAGATCTGGTTACAAGAAGGAAAATTCCCCTTGGGAAGCCCCTAAATGGGTACTGGACCCATATTTCTTTCTTTATTTTTTTCTTTTTTTTTTTTGAGACTAGGTCTCACTATGTTGCCTGGGGTAGTCCCAATCCCACATTCAAGCAATCCCCAGCCTCAGCCTCCCAGGTAACTGGGATTACAGTTGCCCATCACCACACCCAACTGCTTTTTCGAGACAAGGAAATGTTGTCTGGGGTAGTCTTGAACCTGTGAACTCAAGCGATCCCTGGCCTCTTGCCTCCCAGAGCTTGGATTACAAGTGCGCCACCATGCCTGGCTGGACCCATATTTCTTGAGTCATGCCCTTAAGTATACCCTTTGTTGCCATAACCCTTCATACTGAGAGACACTGGGGAAGGGAAGACTGCAAGGCTGCCCATTCCACCTCTGGTACCTCTCACAAGTGAGGGAGTGAGAGTTCACTTCATCAGATAAGACACAGTTTGGTTCATAAAATTGGTAACTTTAAAAAACTGATAAAATACAATATTAAAGATGAGGGTAAGTGTGAATTCCCTTGTGCCGTTGACAATATAAGGTGGCAGACTCTTTCAGAAGGCAACTTAGCAATACCTAACAAAAATATAACCTCATGAAAAAAAGTCTCTTGTGTCAGTCTCCTTACTAGCAAAAAACAAAAAAAGGAACTAACCAAAATGTCCCATATTAAGCTTGAGTAAATACACATAGTACATATATGTACAAAGCATGTGTACTATACAGTCTTGTTTTTTAATATGACATATATATCCTCTATGTATTCCATATATAGATACCATATATAAGCTTATGTGGTCTATATATTCTAACATCGAAAAAGCTCTAAATTGTATTTCATAAGAAAGCAAAAAGTCACAAGTAAATGTGTCTAGTATGATGCCATTTATTTCATTCATTCAACCAATATATTGACCAATGGCTACATGGTGGACCATGGTGGACCTTGGGTCAAGGCTGAGGATGCAGGGTGAAGGTAACATGCCAGTGGACCGCTAGATAATAAACAAGCAAATGAACACAAAACTTGGCAATCACATTGTTTTTATATAAAAGAATAAAGCAGGAGATGAACATATGATTGGTGAATGGAAGCCTTCTCTGAAGAGGTAATAATTTTAAGAGACACTGAAGGTTGAGAATAACTCAGCAAAGGGGAAGCTATGAGCTGAGGGAAATCAGTGCAAAGATTTGGAAGAGGGAAATGACTTTGTATGTTCAAGCAACAAAACAAAGTAGCAGGGTGAGAGGAAACTCAGTGTAAGAGGAGGCTGCAGAGGACAGGTGGTGTGGGCCCAAGAGTAGAATGTTTGAAGACAACAGATGCTGCTCAGTCAAAGTTGCAAGCAGAGGAATGGTGGTGGGGGGAGGGAGGCAGTAAGTGACATACAGGCTGAGGCACCAAGAGCTCCTGATGTGGGTGTTGACAGTACCAAGACTCAGTCAAATGGGAAGGAAGACGGTAAACTGAGGGATTAACTACTCACTGAATAAAGTATAGCAAGAAGGCAGCTGGTGGGTGGTTGCATGGCATGATGCTGAGGGCTGGAGTGAACTGGCAAGATTTACCAAAGGAATTTAGGTCTTTGAGAGTGAATGAAAGTGGACTGATTTGGCAATCGCTCTGGGGAGTAAAGTGTATCTATTCCCCTCCCCAGTCCCAGTGGACTCTTCTTTTTTGATGCATAGAAAATGGTTTGAATTGATATGTACCAACCTAGAAACATGGTTATCTTGGTATGAAACTAGAATTGTGATAGGATCAAAGGGGGTTTTCTCTTTAAACTCAGATATTTCTGCTTGGTTTGCCTATTTAAAACAAAATAGTGTAGAGGGATGATTTTGCAATTTTTATAGAATGCAATGGAAAATAGAATAACTGGAGGAAGACTGGGAAGCCAAACATATATGTTACACTATCTATCACAACTACTAACAATAATTTTCACAAACAATAACAGAGCTCATCCTGACAGAGTTCCCCCAGATCCTATAATATCAACCTCTAAGACTACTCTGATAAGGAGTGAATCTTTCTAGCCACTGTTGTAATGCCAGTAATGAGAAGAAATCATAATGGGTCCAGAACAGACATAATTGATTGGGTAATGGACAGTGTCAACTTTTAAAGGAGGTGTAATCTTAAAGCTTTTCTTGAATAGACCGACAAGAATTATCTTTGAAAGCTGATCATCAAAAAAGAGAGAGAGAGAGAGAGAGAGCACTTATGAAATATGGGACACTTGCTAGTCTGTCTCTATTAAAAGTGCATCATCTTTAGATGTCTGCTTCCCCACAATCCCTCATTTGCTCTCCTTTATGGGGAGATTCCTTTGTTGGATCCCGGAAGAACATTCCAGGAGGAAGAAATCTCAAGGCCAAGTATCACTGTTCAGAGCTGCCTCACAGGTGGTGTTGGTGGTTTAGGATAGTTGTGGTTCTTGCCTGCAGGTGGCTGACAGTCTAGCTGTGTCTCTCAGGAGGAGGCAGCTGACACATCCCCAGGGAACCTGCTTTACAAGGCAGCTCTCCCCTCCTCCCTGAAATGTAATGAATCAGGATCTTGGCCAGGAATCTGCAACACTTTTAACAAGATTCCCCAAGACAATCTTCTGCACAGTAAAGCTTGAGAAATATTGACACAGGGACTTGACTAAGGTTGTGAAGGGTCATTTCAGAGGCCTGAAATCAGCACGTGTGTGGCTCATAAAATGTCCTTCTTCCTTCTTGGGTAAGTAACTTGACAGATGTCATTCATTAAGTTGAATTACTACTTAATAAATATAAAGATGTAAAGGAAATTGGCAGGCCAAAGTTGTAGCATTGTCATTGAAGTTAGATGATTTTTTTTTTTAGTAAGTTAAATGAAAAACAGGGTGGATCTACTGAGGTTTGCATAAAATGATGGATTTTTAAAAATACTTTTAAAAAGTTAAATCAAGAAACAGTCCCTCAAACCCCTGAATGTTCTGAAGTCTGTGATTTAACCTTTAGATCCTAAAGTCCGGTGGCTAAACGTGAAAAAACAGTTCCAGATGTTCTCCCACACGCACACATTTATGTCACTTGGCCCTTCTTAGAATAAACCAGGAAACTCAGGCGTGTGAGGCAGGACCCAATCCCAGCTATTGCTGGGCCTTGTTTGCGGAGCAAATGAAAAATCATTTTATGTTTTATTACACTTCAGAATCTATTTACAACTGCCGAGTCAGTCTGAGTTTGGATTTTCCTTTGAAATGAAAAGCCCTGTAATAAAAAATAATAGCTCAGGATACTATATTGAAAGTGAGGTAATAGAACTCTAAAGAAAGAAAGAAAAGAAAAAAAAATTATGTCATTGTTGTTCTTTAAGGTTTATTTAATATTCACTTCCAAAAAAAAAAAAAGGACCCAGATAATGTTCTAGGTACTTGATGACAGCAGTAAATGAAATTAAACAAGTACCTTTGTTCTTATGGAGCTTTTGCTCGAGTTGAGAAGGAAATGAGAAACAACACACAGAATATCATGTGGTAAGAGAGGCTATGAAGAAAAATAAAGCATGGGTTTAAGGTGGAAAGTGGGGTGACTTTTTTGAGGGGGGAAGATATTAGGGGAGAATGAATACTATCATTTTCAGATGGGTCAGTTAGGTGAGGCCAAGGAGGTAGGGCAAGCAGAAAAGGGTGAGGGTGTGAGGAAGCTGGAGTTGGGGGCAGCCTAAGTCTGTTTTGGCAGATAGATCATCAAGGACAAAGGTCCTGAGACAGAAGTGTGCTTGGTGGATTTACAGAACAGCTAGACCAGCAAACTGGCATAGAGTAAGCAAGAGAAAAAGCTGACAGGAGGTCAAAGTTAAAAGGTGGAAGAGTGTGACATACCACACATACATTTAGGTTTTTATTTAAGTTGTGGGCTTAGGTTTAGATTTTCCCCAGAGCTAGAAATTCAACTAGAGGGTTTTGAGCAGAGAAGTAATCTGATCTGATTTATGATTTGGAGATTGAGAACCGGGAAGGCCACAGGTGGATGCAGAGAGGTGAATTAAGGGGCCACTGAAGGAATCCAGGTGAAGGTAGTGACAGGTGTTTGACCTCTTGGCTGTCAACAAGAATTGATGAAGAAAAGATTTGTCTGTCTAGGGCAAGCCCAAGCAGGTTCAGGGCTGGGCACTGTGGCTCCTGCCTGTAAGCTTCAGCCTATGAAGCGGCCAGGGCTAGGTGATCGCGGTTCAAGTCCCTCCTGGGGTCCGTAGTGAGACCTAGTTCCAAAAAGATAGCTGGGCGTGGTGGTGCGCGCCTGTAATCCCAGCTACCTGGGAAGCTGAAGCTGGGGATTGCTTGAGTCTGTGGTGCCCCGGGCAATGAGAACCTGCGATTCCATGGGCAAAAAAAAAAAAAAAAAGGTTCAGATTTTCAGGTTGTCCTCTTTCTGTCCAAGTCTGCTCTTTACTAGACCTTCCAGAAGAAGAGTCTCAAGTTGGGGCCACACTCCTTCCCACCCCAGATTGTTCCATCCTTGCCAGGGGGAGTGATATCAACTGCAATAACTAAGAGAACTCCATCACCTCTCTGTTCTCTCTTCCTGGAGTTTTAAAGGCAATATCTCTTTGCTTCCAGGGAAAACATCCTTGCAGGACATAAGATTTATGAATATTCAAAAGGACAAGGAACTTGGCTCAGGAGACCATTTACCTAGAATATTATTGACTATAACAAACTGCAGGCCAACCATTTCCTAAAATCCCTGCATCAACATATTTGCAAAGGCTATTAAATGAAACAGGTAGCCCTCCCAGGGAGGCTTGATTTTGAAAATAGTTCTCTGCAGAATACCGCAGAGAAAGAGTCTCCTGATAATGCCTGGGGCACAGAGAGTTGTCTGAGGCCCAGGTGGAGGGGGAGGAGAAGTCTGTATCCTTAAGCAGCTGCTCACCTTCTCCACTCCACTCACTCATTCACAACTCATTAAGTGATCTATCCATATCCCAGATTTTTTGGAACCTAGTTCTGAGCAGAGGTGTATGGAGACTTAAAAACAAAAGTAAAGGCCAACACCAACACCAGATACTTTGTTTGAAAGGCACTGGCAGAGCTGCCTTTTCCTAAAGCTAAAGACTGTTCCCAAGACAAAAGGGCTACAATGCTCAGAACAAATGTGCTTGCCTGCTGGCCCTAGAGCCATGGGGATATGGGGGTCATTGAGATTCCACCCACCATGAGGTTCTCTCTCAGAACATGCAGGGTCTCCCCCTAAAATACCCAAGCGCATTCTATCCTTTTATTTATTTATTTATTTATTTATTTATTTATTTATTTTTGAGACTAGGTCTAGCTATTTTTGCCTGTGGAACCGCAGGTTCACGTTGCCCAGGGTACCACAGACTCAAGCAATTCCCAGCCTCAGCTTCCCAGATAGCTGGGATTACAGGCACGCGCCACCACACCCAGCTGTATTTTTTGGGACTAGGTCTTGCTACATGCCCCTGGTGGGACTCGAACTGCGATCCCTGGCCCCAGCCAAGGCTTCCTAGGCTGCCACTTATAGGCATGCACCACCATGCCCAGCCTGCACATTCTATCTTAATTCTTAAATTGCAGCAGAAGGAATTAAAACTAAATGGAAAGAACTTTCTCCTCCAGAGCCTGAGCCCTGGAAAGCAGCTTGTGTATTCACTGACTTAAAGTATTTTTAAAATGCTTGTCTATGTAAATGTGAAGAGAAAAAAATTCAGGATGCAAATGTATACATACAGAATGATCCCTATTTGGTAAAAAATAATGTATTTATACACACGCACATATGTGTAGAGAAAATACTGGAAGGAAACGCAGCTAAATGTTTCGGAGGTTATCTCAGGATAGTGGGTTTATAAGAGAATATTTATATTTTCTTTATCTTTTTTTCATTTTCCACATTTTCTATATAGAATATCCATTCCTTCTATTATCATTCAGAAGCAACTCCTAAAAACCAGTTTTTAATTATTGGCAGCATTTTTGTCAGACTCTATACTCAAATTTGACAATAGTCCCACAGAGACCTTTAGAAAGCTACCAGTAATATCCAGTGAATTCTCCATCACAATCCTGAGTCCACTTTCATTTTACAGGTGAACAATAGAGGCTCAAAGATGCAAAGCAAGACCCCAAGCCGGCTGCAGTGGCACACGGCTTTAATCCCAGCCTAGGATGGGAGGCTGAGACTGGGAATCACTTGAGTCCGCAGGTTCGAGACCCACCCACGGCAACATGGTGAGACCTACTCTCAAAATAGCTGCGTGTGGTGGTGCATGCCTGTAATCCCAACTACCTGGGAGGCTGAGGCTGGGGATTGCTTGAGTCCAGGGTACCCCGGGGCAACAAGAGTCTGAGGTTCCCCAGGCAACACAGCAAGACCTAGGCTCCCAAAAAAAAAAAAAAAAAAAAAGCAGAATCCCAAGAGGAACAGAGCAGAATGTGGTGCAGGTGTCCTGGAAAGCATGTATCCATCACTCCAATGTGTCTTGTTAAACCTCAACCATTTCCCTGTGGGCTGATGCTGCTGGCCTAGACACCACAGGGGAGCAAGCACGGGTGGAGACAGAGACCTGTGCTAGGATTCTGACTATAAGACTTTATTTGCTGGGAAACTGGATTCCTTATCACTGTCTCAGTTTCCTCATCTGTAAGTTAGGAACAGTACTCTCTGCCTCATGGGGTCCATACAAAAATAAAAGCAGAAGATGACATGTGGAGAAGGCTTCTCACAGGGCTGGTCCACCTGAGTCCTCACTAAATGTTACTTTTTCCACAAGCCTCGTGCTCATTCCCCAGGTACCTCCATACTTATGCTTCAATATGCACCAGCCTTACTGGAATCCATCAATGCCTCTCTTATTCCAACTGCCCCAAGCACAGTCTCAACTCACCCACACATAGATGTAAATATTGTCCAAGGGGCCTCTGTTTGCAAGAAGGTCCAGGAAAATACTAGGTCTTTCTTTGCTACAGAAATTTACTTTTCACTTAAAAAAAAAATAAAATGGGAAGTGATCTTTGGCCAAAATGTTTGCTTGGGGGTTGAGAATTAAAATTTACATTTCTGAACCCACCAAAATAATTTTCTGTAAAAATTTCAGTTTTAAAAGTGAATGAAAGTTGGGCATGTTGGTGCATGCCTGCAACCCCAGCTACCTGGGAGGCTGAGGCTAGGGATCACTTCAGTCTGTGTGTTCAAGACAACCCCAGGCAACATAGCGAGACCTAGTCTTTAAAAATAATAACAATAAAATCAAATAAAAATAAAAATGAATGAAAAAAACCTTAGAAGAAGAAAAGAAGAAATTTTTGGGGGGCCAGGCATGGTGACGCATGACTATAGGCGGTAGCCTAGGAAGCCATGGTCAGGGCCAGGGATCGCATTCGAGTCCTGGCAGGAGCATGTAGCGAGACCTAGTCCCAAAAAAATATAGCTGGGCGTGGTGGCGCGCGCCTGTAACCCCAGCTCCGTGGGAAGCTGAGGCTGGGGATTGCTTGAGTCTGTGGTACCCCGGGCAACATGAGTCTGTGGTTCCACGGGCAACATGAGTCTGTGGTTCCACAGGCAAAAATAGCGAGGCCTAGTCTCAAAAAAAAAAAAAAAATGATATAATCTGGTTATTGACTGTCAGTCTAGACAGCCTTAACTGGAGTGGTTATCACTGAGGTTAAGACAGCTAAAGCAAGGAGATTCCAAAGGTTCCTGTGGCGTCAAGGGACCTCTCCTTGGATGTCTTTGAGGTGTGATCTGGCTGCTGGCCTTTCTTGCTCCATGGGTTCATACACTGCAGACTGGCTTCACACAAGCCCTTTTCTGGCTGTGGTTGGCTTTGTTCCAGTAAGCAGCCCCAGGAAATTCTCTCCACACCATAATTCTTTTGAACAGTGTATTTTGGTCCCCCCAAGAGATGCAAAAAAGCCATCACATCAGCAGGCATTAAATACACAATGGGAATAGTATCCAAAGGTACCATACTGATAGGGCACCCAAGGGTCCTTTGCTGGTCCTTAGAATAGTCAGTGAGTATGACTCAATGGAATCATTTTATAACAGAAAAAAGGGATCCACGAGTAATGACTGGACTCAGTCACACAGAAAGTGAAGTGTGGAGTAATATTGAGGCAACCAAGTATAAAATGTGAAGCAAAGAATATGGTATCTAATGCAGAATAAATAAATATTCCCCAGTTTAACATGAAGCTTGGTGAAATGTAGCCTCTGGTCAAACTGATGCTATTTTAGGCAAGCAGCTTACTATTTATGTAGCTCCTCGTACTTTTCCACTTGTGACTTGTTTGACAGTTATTTGCTCATTCTCTCATTCATTCACTCATTCACTCAACAGATATTTTTGGATTGGTGGCCAGGTGCAACCTAAGAGGAAGGGAAAGAAGAAAGATGACCTGCTAGAGCTTTTGAGGGGGTGGCAAGAATGGCAGCGATTTCAAAGCAGCTGCAGACACGAGGGTGGCTGGAAGGGCCTCAGGAAGAAAACCCACAGGCCTCGGGGAGGGGGAAGAGGGGTCCCTGGAAACAGTGAAAATTCTCTTCAGCTGGTTCATGAATGTGGGTCTGAGTCTAGAGCTTCTAGATGCAAGTAGATGCCTTGCTTTGAGTTCTTCTAGGTTCAGCACAAGACATTCTACTAAGCTACCAGCTTGCCTATTCTTGGGATTTGAAATTCAGTTGATAAAAATAATAGTCATGATTTCTTGTCACCTCTGGGTCATTGAAGATGTAGGATTCTGGAGTCAGTCCTGACTGTGAATCCAGCTATACCACCTGTTAGCTGTGTGACTTTGTTCAAGTTACTTAACTTCTCTGAGTCTAGATTTTCTCAGCTGTACACTGGAGACAATAAATGCACTTACTTTCAGTGTAATAATTCAGGCGTAGTGCTGTTGTAAAGATTCAGTGACACAGTTCAAGTATAAAGCTTAGGACAGAGTAAGCAATCAAACCTAATAACTAGTGGTAATAAAACCACAGAACACCCCTAAAAGACCATTTTTTTTAAGGAGGATTAGAGTGGGAATAGACTAGGTGAAATTTCTAGGAAAGCATTTTTTCTTTTTATAACCACCCAGGTATAACCACCCAGATAGAAGATAATTACAATTTTTTTCAGGTTTTTTTTTTTTTTTTTTGAGACTAGATCTCACTATTTTTGCCCATGGAACCGCAGGCTCATGTTGCCCAGGGTACCACAGACTTAAGCAATCCCCAGCCTCAGCTTCCCAGGTAACTGGGATTACAGGAGCGCACCACCACGCCAGCTATTTTTTTGGAACTAGGTCTCACTATGTTGCCCCAAGCGGGACTAGAACTGAGATCCCCGGTTCCAGCCATGGCTTCCTAGACTGCTGCTTACAGGCATGTACCACCATGCCCAGTTTTTTTCAGTTTTGTGGTAGTTACTTTACCATAGCTTGTTAAGATTTTGCTGTCTTTTCCTTGCATTTGGTTGATGTATCTATTTTAAAATCTATTTCAATAATTGTGCTAGGTTTTATCTAAGTAATAATAAATATATCCGGAGTTGTGATTCACCACATGAGGCGTATTGTAATTCAGATATTTGAAGTAGAATAAAAAGGCAGAAGGACAAACCTCCTAGTGAATTCAGTGATAAAAGATCTTTTTGAGACATGCATATAATATTTTCAACCCTCTTTGCTGTGTGGAATAATAGTTGAGGGTTCTGGGGATATAGATGCCATTTGCCAAGAATAACTTCACACCCTGGAGAGGGCAGACATTCATCTCATTTAACTCAAAGGACATGACACATGTATCCTTTGATCAATCTTTTGCATCATCTTTTGCATCTATCTGGCCTTAACTGCAGCCCTAAAAACAGAAATCTTGGTCACTGTTTTTTGAATGTAATTGACCAGCTCACTCTCTTGATTCAAAAATCTGAAAACAAACCAAACATTTTTACAGAAACAGCAGAACAGATCCTTCCAGAAACCACATGGTCTGTTATTATTGTTTTCGGACCAAGTGAGGCTATTTTCGAATCAATATTTAAACATTTTTATGAAGTCAACCATATGTCAAATAAAACAGGACAAAAGGAGGAGAATTGTGAAGGAAATACAGAATATCTGTTTATGGTGTCACTTCATATGTCTATTTCCCTCCAGGCAAGGTTTTTTTTTAATGATGGTTGATGATTCCTTTGATTCTGTTGTCAGTACCACTCAAACAGGTAAGTAATAGATGATTCTCACTGTTATTTTATCTACATACGGTATGTCTTCTTCCAGAAGTACCTATTCATTTTTGCAGTTATTAAAGTAATAGAACAATATCAGTGAGAGTCCGAGGAATAGAAAGAAAAGAACAAAAGCAAAAAACCATCCACTCAATCCCCTAACACAGCTCTGGGATTTCTGTGTCCGTGTTTCCCTTTGACCAGGACTCACAAAACCCTACTGTACATGGTAGGCAGTCTGGTTGGTTATATTTGCCTCTATCTCCCTCTTCACTGGTTCCTTGACCTTGGCTAAATTGCTTAACCTCTGCAGATCAGTTTCTCACCTGTGTTTGGAGGTGATAATAAGAATCTCTCTCTCTCTCTCTCTCTCTCTCTCTCTCTCTCTCTCTCTCTCTCTCTCTCTGTCTCTCTTTCCATCTCTGCATTAGTGTGGCTTAGTTTCTCACCTGTATGATTGGGAGGAAAGTAAGAGTCACTCACCCTCTCTCCCCCCCCCTCTATTAGTGTAACAAATACCTGGAATAGGGGCGGGGCACGGTGGTTTGTGCCTGTAAGCTTCAGCCTATGAAGTGGCCAGGGCTAGGGATCACAGTTCGAATCATGCCTGGGGCCCGTAGCAAGACCTAGTTCCAAAAAATAGCTGGGCATGGTGGTGCGCACCTGTGTAATCCCAGCTACCTGGGAAGTTGGGGCTGGGGATTGTTTGAGTCTGTGGTACCCTGGACAATGGGAGCCTGTGGTTCCACAGGCAAAAATAGCGAGACCTAGTCTCAAAAAAAAAAAAAAAAACCAAAAAAAAAAAAAAAAACCCCAAATACCTGAAATAGTGATTGCTCAGCTAATGGTAGTAATGGAGTTGTTACCATGATTTTCTCCAGTGGTTCTCCCCACAACCCTGTGAAGTCACAGAAGTTAGTGTTGGTTTTGTCACTCCAAGAAAACTGAAGATCAGCAAAGTTAAATGACATTCACACTTCTAGCTGCAGGTCCAGTGGTGTTTTTTAGGACAAATGAGAAATGATAGATTTCTGCTTCCCATGAGAGAAGTTAAAACTTTCAAAGGATAAGAAGTTATTACCTCCTGAGGTGATGCAGCAGGGAGTATAGAGAGTCAGCAAAAATGTTTAGCTGGAATGAGTCCCACTTTTCTCTAAAGCCTCAAACTTATAAGACATGGAAGGGATTGAAGGGTCATGTTAAATTTTCCATGAGGAAAAGCAATCAAACAAATCTAGAATGTAGGAGAGTCTGTGGTACAAATTGGTTGTGTCTTTTCAACAAGTCAATACCACAATAAAAGAAAGGCAGGAAAGGTGGAACAGTTGGGGGATTGTTATAGATTGGAAGAGTCAAAAGAAAAATACCAAAAGCAATGTGCAATGTGCACAGTCTTTAATAGAATACTGATTTGAACTTAAAAGAAGAGAATTGAGTATGTGCAGAATATTTGACAATACAAGGGAATTATCACTAATCTTGTCAGATGTAATAATGGCTTGTGGTTATTTTTTGAAGAAGTATCTTGAAGAATTTAGAAGTATATTGTCTTGATGTCTGTAATTTACCTAAAATGATGGAGCGGGGGGAAAAAATGACAAATATCAATTCTTGAATGTAGGTGGTAGAATAGATACATGATATCCTTTTTCTCTTTTTATAAATGCCAGAAATTTTTCATAAAGATCTTTCAGAAGGAGAGACTGTACATTATATCTGTTTCAGAGCCGACCACGGTGGCGTGTGCCTGTAAGTGGCAGCCTAGGAAGCCATGGTGGGGACTAGGGATCACGGTTTTTGTCCCGCTCGGGGCAACACAGTGAGACCTAGTCCCAAAAAATACTTGGGCGTGGTGGCGCACGCTTGTAATCTCAGCTACCTGGGAAGCTGAGGCTGGGGATTGCTTGAGTCTGTGATATCCCGGGCAACATGAGCCTGCGGTTCCACGGGCAAAAAAAGTGAGACCTAGTCTCAAAAAAAAAAAAAAAAAATAGCTGGGCGTGGTGGCATGCGTCTGTAATCCCAGCTACATGGGAGGCTGAGGCTGGGGATCACCTGAGTCCACGGGATCCCAGATCCGGTCCGGGATTCAGAATCTGAACTACTCAGATCTGATCCCTCATGGGGACTACCCCGGCCAACATAGCGAGACCTAGTCTCAAAAAACAAACAATAAAACAATAGGATGGTAACAATAATAATGTATGTTTATAAGATAAACACATTGGAGCTCTAAGTAGTTTTTAAAATGAAGATGGCTGAAATTGGTAAGGATTAACCTATAGGGGCAGAACTAAGTGAATTCTATAGAATTTCAATTCCCTGTTCCAGGCTCTGGTCTAAGCCACTCATTTACAAATGAAAAAGTTTGAGGAGAGTAAATGTATTCACCTCCAAGTTCATAAAATCTATATTTTACTTTCAAGTTCAAGGAAAATCACAAGTTTTCATTTCGTTCTCTAACAGTTTCCAAAAATAACATCTTAAATATATACTTCTTAGACCAACCCACCACCCTAAGGATTTATTTTAAGCTAAGACATAACTAGAACTAAATAGACTCTAAATTCTGGAATGTAAATCTCAGTGAGAAAGGGGTCCTTTTAATCTCACCACCTATATCATACAAGGACACAGTAATGTCAAGGAGTGACCAAGAGTTGTGGATACCTGGCTTTATTATTCTTTTTTCATCATTCGAGGCTCTGTAATTATAAATATATAATCATATAATTATAAGAAAATGGTCTGTTATCAAAGAAAAGTTACAACTCTCAGTGCCTCATGTAACAAATCTAGAACTCTAAGGACAAATATTTCCAAATTTCCAGTTCTAAATCTGCCTCCTAGACTGGACATAAAAACCTGACTAGCTCATAGATGTTGTATAAAAGGACTTTTTGAAACAAAAAGTGTTGATTAGGATCATTTTATTGCTTCTGGGAATCTAATATGCAAATCTCACAGCGGTTACTAAACATGTTAAAGAGCCCATATATTTTCACAACTTTTCCACACACACTCATCCATTTCATGATTAACAAATTTCCCAGAGAAGGTCCTTGTGTTTTAACTTCCTTGAAAATTCCAAGTTACCCACAGTCAGTCTTCTTTTAGACCTCTTGGTTTAACTTTTTTTTTTTTTTTTTTGAGACTAGATCTCGCTATTTTTGCCTGTGGAACTGCAGGCTCACGTTGCCTGGAGTACCACGGATTTAAGCAATCCTCAGCCTCAGCTTCCCAGGTAGCTGGGATTACAGGCGCGTGCCACCATACCCAGCTATATTTTTTTGGAACTAGGTCTTGCTATGTGCCCCCAGCGGGACTCGAACTGTGATCCCTGGCCCCAGTCGCAGCTTCCTAGGCTGCCGCTTACAGGCATGCGCCACATGCCTGGCCCTGATTTAACACTTTTGAGAGGCTGGACTAACAAATAATTCCATCTAATAGACACAAATCCTCTGTAACGATCCTTCACCTGACAGTTTTCCAACCAGTATAAGGAAAAGCATTATAAACTTGAGCCATTCTGACTCATTCACTTACAGGGAACATTTCTGGGCAAAACCCAGATGTTGTCTGAATTACCTGTTTGTTCATGCTCTTTCAGAAGCTCTTGCCACTCTAACAATCAATCAACAGGTGGTTGGTTTAACTTAGTCCCCAGCATGAGCTTGGCCTTTAACTAGAATACAGTAGGATCCTCCCCTCCCCTTGCTTAAAATTTCTTAACCAACAGGAAATGAACACAAAATAGTATATACGTGAGGTCTGGTTGCAAACATGCTTCAATTTATCGACTCTGGAACTGCCAAGTCTGAGGTTGCTGAATCAACCAAAGGGCGAGACCATGTGTCAATCAGCTGACAATAGCTGCCATTTTCTAGGCACAGAGGCCATGCGGGGGTCCGGACTAAGCATTCTGTAGACATTTTTCATTTAACCTTGGAAAAATCTTAGGAGTCTCAGATTCATGAAAGCAGCAAGGAAGGTTCCTAAGAACTTAGGAAAGTTCTTAGACTTGGGAAAGTTCTTAAGCCTGCTAGTACACTGCTAGTAAGAGGCAATGAGAGTGGGGTAGCATGCCGCTGTTCTCCCCACTGCCCAGGCAGCTCTTTCCTGAGTCTGGGGAATAAGGCGGCACTCAGAAAAGGGGGCAAGGATAGCCTCCCCCCAACTTTCAGGCTCTCACAACCTGTGAGGAAGCCAGGGGTGATGTGTACAACCTCAATCACAGAACTCAGTTGGTCCTTCCCTCCCCCCCAACACACACACAC
>PVHY01015935.1:0-34901 GCA_004024945.1 Uropsilus gracilis
CCCCCCCCCCCCGAGAATCTGATAATAGATGGTATTGGAAGGAAGAGGGAAGTAGGGAAAAAAAAGTCATAGTGAAGAGAAGCCCAGGGAATGGGAGACACTGCAAGGTCAGCAGACCTGGGAGTAGTCAGTCAGGATCCCCGATAGGATGGGAGGGTGAGTGGGATGAGGTGACACTTACTGTTCTGTGTCCTCCGAATCTTCCTGCTTTAGGACCTGGACGCTGGGGTCCCACCCTTGAGCTATGAGGCTAACAAGAATGGGAATCACAGAGGTAAGGGTTTCCGAGGGTGGAGCTAGAGCACCCACTCCAAGATCTTCTCAGCCTTCTCCTGGCCCTGGGGCCCCGAATGAAGAAAGGTCTCCAGCAGCCAAAGCAGGAAGTGACCCAGAGAAATCACAGTGGGGTGTGGTCAAGGAAGGGAGGTGTCAGGCTAGCTGAGAGCTGATAATCAAAGCTGGCACCCAAATAAGCCACCTTTACAGGCAGGCCAGGTATGTAGATGCAGAGAATGCCCTGATCTGGGCATAGAGCCTTGGAGATGCAGGTGCAGGCATTTTCAGAGGGGCATCCACAGCTGTTCTCCCAGAAACTACATGAAGAGTCAGGGTGTGGGCTTTCCAAAGAGGTAGGTGTGGGGTGCAGGTCAACTCTCAGGAGGAAAATACAGCTGGTTCAGGGAACATGGTTCCAGCCACTTCCGTTTTTCAGGGTTTCCTGAGCCTCCCTGCAAATCCTGCAAAGCATGAGAGGCACTGAGATGGAGGCCAGATCTGCTTTGTGGGCAGCTTAGCACTCAGCTGATCAGCATTCATGCTGGAGCAGGACAGTCCCTCATGCCCATGGCCCCAAGCCCCTCCTCTGGGGAGCCAATCAGGGACTTTCTTCTGCTTTTGCACATTGGTGGGGCTGGGGAGGGTAGGCAGAGGTGTGGCATCCCCTGTCCCTTTCTGGCGTGTGATTGTTTCTGGAGGTGCCTGATTTGTCGTGAGCTGGAAGAAGCCAGGCCCCGAGGAGCTGCTGCTCACCATTCACTCAGACTCTGACTCCTTGGGTGGCCTACTCATGGCCCTGCATCTCAGTCTGCTAACCTGTTAAATGGGCCATCTTAGGACAAGAGATTTAAAACAAGTAAAGTCTTTAAATATTATATCCATTGATTATTTCCATTTTTAAGAAATTCTATTTTCCAACAGACTCATCCGGGGCTGGAATGCTACCTTAAAGGTGGGATGACCTCAGGGAACTGAACATCCAGGGGGACCCCAAGACCCAAAGTGTAGAGCATTTCATCCTGGAAAAGGGGTGTGGGCTTTTCTCTCCTAACACCAGCCCTCTGGAACACCAGCCTGTGTCCTACAACTCCATTTGATACTGACATGGACTACCCAGAGTCAGCACAGGACCATGGGGTTAAAGGGTTCCTCCTGTACTACATGACTGTCCCCCACTTCAGATGGCAGTTGCCAGTCAGGTTACCTATTATCCATCCTATTTGTTCAACCTGAAGACAAACTAAAATGTACTAACCCCTCCACACACCCACCTTTCAGGCTTAATAGTTTGTCATAGTTCCCGGAATATCTGTCAGGGCTCAAGACACAGTTTCCTTATTAGTTTATGATACAAGTTTATGACTCAGGAATCACCAAGGGTCCCTGGTGCAGGGTGAGGGGTAGGGAGGCTGTAGATGCTTCTTAGGCCTGCCCAGGCTCCAGCACCATCGTGCTTCACCAACAAGGAAGCTCCAACCTGCTAAGGTAGCTTTCTTTCTTTTTCTTTTAGGTCTCATTATGTGGGCAGAATCCTTGAAATCCTTGGCCCTTGTGATGAACCTAATCTCAGCTTCTCTCCTTGAGGCCCAGCCCTGGTCTTTCTGGCCACCAACCCCACCCTGAATTTTGCTAGCAGTCCAACCCAGTCTGCTAGTCAGCATACAAAGGACCTTTGTGAGATTCCCTGGGCTTTAGGAGGATCCAAACCAAGTGATTTGTTTATTGTGTCATAAAGATTCCGGGTCACATAGGAGACCTCAGGTCTTGGCTACAAAACCCAGGAGAGAGGGTAGAGAGGAGCAGCAGCAGAAAATGTGTCCCCAGAGCCTTGTCACCAGCAGATGAACCGGCTGCTGTCACCTGTCCTTCTACTTGGGGTGTCTGGACTGCAGGTGTGTGTGTGTGGGCTTCACCATCCTGACGTGTGCCGATGTGGAGTCTGGGCACTCAGGCTAAGTTGTGCCAGGAACCAAGTCTATGGAGTCCCTGGTCAAGGAGTTTTCCTTGACCTGGAACTCCATAAAATAAAACAGGGTTTGGAGGAAAGGCCACGAGACTGGAGTCAGGAAGCCCAGCTTACTCTTAGTAGCTTTGTGTCTTGAATAACTCACTTAGCTTCTGGGCTTCAGTATTTCTGTAAGTGGGGACAATAATACCCATTTCATGGGGACAAGTCCACAGAATGAACCTGAACCAGCACTGCTTCTGGGACACCTAAGCTGGTGCTTAGCATAAATGTCATCATTCCCTCCTCTTATTTACAGCCTCATCCTTTTCATTTTTGAGGGTCAACCCACATATGAACCCTCCTTTCCCATGAAGCCTTTCCAGCTCTGACCTTCCTTCCCAGGGCCTGTCTGGCATATCCTAGGAGGCCCTGCAGGCCTGCTGTCTGTTCCTCCAGGTGCCTTGGGTGCTGCAGGAATCTACGTAGATCCATTCACATTCACTGCATAATGGAGATTCTCGCAGAATTGCTTTTGTGTCTTTCTGAAATAATGCTGGTATTTTAGAGACACAGACCTAGAAGCAGGATTCATGGGCCAGTGGAAGCCCTGTCACCAGGTTTAGCTATTTACATAGATCAGGTCAGGTCTCTTTTCTGTCGAAACCTCCCAACACTCCCCATTTCACTCAGGTGAAAGTGAAGTCCCTCCAAAGAGGCACAAGACCAGCCCTGACCCCCCAACCCCACCCCCTGATGTGATCTACTTCTGTTCCTCCCTCACTAGGCTCTGCTCCTCTGGTCCCTTTCTGTTTCTAGCACACGCACGCTCACCTCAGGGCCTTAGCACTGGCATTTCAGAAAATCTGTCACTTCACTTCTCATAAAGCAGCACCCCTTCCCCATAGTTTAACCCCACAATTTAGACCCTTTCTAGGTTTGGGGTTTTTTTTTTTTTCCTTGAGACTAGGTCTTGCTATTTTTGCCCATGGAACTGCAGGCTCATGTTGCCCAGGGTACCACATACTCAAGCAATCCCCAGCCTCAGCTTCCCAGGTAGCTGGGATTACAGGTGCGTGCCACCACGCGCAATTTTTAGGGGGGGACTAGGTCTCTCTACGTGTTCCCAGTGGGACTGGAACTGAGATCCCTGGCTCCTGCCATGGCTTCCTAGAGTACCACCTACAGGCTTGCGCCACCATGTTCGGCTAGCTTTTGTTTTTTATGTACCATCTTTTACTCCTCATAGGTTTGTTTACTCCTGTCATCCACCCCCGTTAGCTAACTTTACTTCCCTGAAAGAGGGCACTTAACCTATTTTGTTCACTACTGTATGCCCTGTGCTCAGGCAGCGCCAGTCTCTCTAAAAATATAAAATAAAAACTTCAACACTGATGAACCGTTTTCTTTTCCCAGCAGAGCAGCTCTATCACGCGAACACTAGAAGGCGCACAAGTGCTTTCTGGGCACTCAGCACTTGCCACAGAGGACCCACAGGTGTGTTCTGAGGTCTGAATTGGTCAGACCCTGTTTTAGGTGCCATGGGTCTTTGCTTCCTTCATGATGCCCAAAACTCTTTAGGAGCACATTAGAAACTTCACTTTTACTCAAACAACGCTAATTTCAATTAAAAATTAATATACGAGGAGAACCATTAAGTCCCACACCCCACAGAGTGAAGTGATCGTTTCTTTTTATGTTCAGATTATTGTGACTTGAATTCACACCTGGAGATTCTGAAATGTGACCCCCTTAAAATGCCCCTTCTCGCCCTGTTTCTAAGAATGACCAGCATTGCTCATGGGCTTCTGAAGCTGGTCCTCGGTTTCCTCCCTGATGTCCTGGCCTCACTCCCTGGATGTTGTCTCCATCTTCATGATTTCCTGGGCCCAGGTGTCTTCTCTGATCCACCAGTTCTGGGGTTGGCTCTTTGCCCCAAATCTGCACAGCTGAGTTGGTGACGGGAAGCTATGACGTCGAGTTGGAAAGTAAATACAGCTGTCGTTTGCAATGGCTGCACCTACACGCTTCTCAAAGCAGCAGGTCAGGGTCCATCTTGGTGCCCCTTTCCCAAATGGCGGTCTCTGGAGCTCTGTTGGTCTTCATCTGGCATGGGCAGATCGTCTTGAGTCCCAAGTTCTCCCAGCTTTCTCCACACCGTGGAGGTGGCCTATGCAGGCTTTAGACCCCCTGAAAGAAAACAAATTTTCCCCACATCCCAACACCAGCTCTGGCACCAATCTCCTTCCAGGATGACTGATGTAGAAACATCTATTCCCTTTAGACAAAGAGTCAGTACTATGGGCCCGGCAAGACCATCCCACAGTTTAACAATTAATTTCCCCAAACCCATGTATTTCAGGCTTAGATAAAGCTGTGCTCTGAAGAGCAATGGTTGAAATCTTTTCTTATACACACTCTAGACTATCCAATTCCCCTCCTCTCTTCTTTTTCTAATCTTCCCTATGCAGGAAGAAAACAGGACTTGATATATTTTCTGCCTTGAGACAAAGGCCTTTTCTGCTATTTATTTCCTGTGAACTTGATAAGAATACACACACCCACATTATAGTCTTCCAAGATGCACCAACAGTCTGTGGTGCAAAGTACAGTCATCTCCATAAAGAGTTAGGGGGAAAAAAGCCCAACCCACTTCTCTTAAGAAGCCTGCAGGTGGGGTTCTTTCCAGTAATAGTCTGCTCACATCCTTGACAATGGAACACACCCTTTCACTGAGTATTCTCTTTCCTTGGCATCCTACTCTTATTTTAACTTTGGGTGCTGCAAGTAGCAATTTGAATATTTTTGCCAGAATGGAACACACCCTTTCACTGAGTATTCTCTTTCCTTGGCATCCTACTCTTATTTTAACTTTGGATGCTGCAAGTAGCAATTTGAATATTTTTGCCGGATTTCCTCATATGTATGTACATTTGTACACGGAACTCCTCCTGGACAAAGTTGGTTTCTGCCTTCTATGCAGAAAGGATCCATCCCCACACTTTGGCAAAGTGCCGCAAAGTCTCTGTGCTGGGAGGAGTAAATCATGAACAGCTTTTTACTTTAAAAATGGCGAAAAATTGCAAGTGCAGTACAACAAATAACTTGTAACTTTTTCTTAGATTTCACTCTTACTATTAACATTTTGACACATCAGCTTTTTGCATCTCTACACTTACTACTATTTCATTGTGTTTTTTATTTTTTTGGTGATTAGTTGAGAATAAACTTCAAGGGTCATGTCCTTTACCTTGAACTATTTGCAAGTTTCTGCTAAGTGAAGGATGTTTTCTCACCCTACCATGATCCTACGATAATACCATGATCAGATCCAGTTAGTTCAACATGGATACAAACAACTGCTTTATTACATGCAAGTTTTAAGTGACATTTCCCTTTGTATTTTAATTTTAAATTCTAAGAATTAAAAACATTAGAAATTGGTGATGTTTTGTAACCATCCCAGTCCTGGTAGATTCATCATCAGTTCTAGCAGCTAAAGAATATTGGAACCCTTGGCATTACCTTTTCAGGATTTTTTAATACTGAATAGGGAAAACAACCAGCAAGGACACAGCCACTTGAGTTCCCTTGAGTTGTTCCCCTTCCCTTCAGGGTGACGCCACCTCCTAGGCCCAGCTGTTCCCATTTATGCATGAACTCATCATTGGGTGTGCAATCATGGGAGGGAGAAGCATGGGAGGGAGGTGCTGATCATTGAGGCTAATGGTAGAAGAGTGTGGAAAACCCTGATAACTCACCTGCCCTACAGCAGAGTAAAATGTTACACTCTCCTTTTAAGCTCTGCCTGCCCACCAATTCTTCCCATTCCCTGGTATAGCCAGTGTTGAGAATTTTGCATGAATGAAATTATACTTCTTTCCAGAATCCATGTCTTGCAAGTTGATTTTTTTTCTCTTAAAATATGTAAGAGATCTCCCAACCCATGGATCAAAGCCTCTTCCTTTCCCTTCTGTAAGTATACAGTGACCTATAGTTTTGGAGGTAACTTGCTTTCATCTTCGCTTCTGTGTTACTACTGGCCACCCTGCAATGAATGCTCCTCACATCTGTTTTTGTGCACATGCAGTTCTAAGGGATAGATTCCGAGGAAAGGAATTTGCAGGTTGAAGAGAACACCCATTTAAAACTCTTGGTTAAGAAATAGACTTTCCTAGGAACTCACTTATCTTTCTCTTTCAAGCACTTCAAGAGGTAACTGGTCATTACTCCTCAATGCTTTGTCCTCTTGAAATCGGATCAGAAATGGGTAGAAGCCTCTAACCAACAAGTCACTTTTAAAATGCTGCTTCTGCCACCCAGGTTCCCTCAGGTTTGTACCACCCACGCGTAGCAGTTGCAGTCAAAATTCACCGTATCAATAAGGTTTTATTAACAAGGGAATTCTACAGGAAAAACAAAAAAGTTTTAGAGGCACAAAGTGACAGTTATCTTACCCCCAGTCACCATTTTCAGTCCCAAAGGTCCCAAAGACACATGTACATGATGGTGCCTCTTTGCCCCTCCAAACCTGAGGCAGGCACTCTGCAAATCCCAGTCTTTCTCCAGCGTCTTCTCTTTGCTTTTTCTCTCTCCAGCATTCTGAGCTGCTCTGCTTCACCAGTGCTCTTCAAACTTCAACAAATGCTGACCTTGAATCAGTTTTCCAAATCCCTGGCCATTTCCAGATATCAGCTCACTATGCCACCTTGCTGCAGTGCAACACTCTCCACACCAGCCACTCTTCTGATGGCCACCATACCTCTTTGTCACCACCAGCTTACTCTTTCAGGGGGCTTCTACCCAGCTGGATCACTCAGGCTACTGGCCCACCATTCTCTTGTCTTTTCATCTCCCCAAAAGTATCTCTTTTTGCCTCTGCTCCTTTCTTTTTGTCTCCCCCCCTAAAAGCCAAAGGCTCCTATTTCCCTCTACACATCCTCTAGGTGACACATTTTTTTCTTCTGGGTTCACACCTGGAATTTGCAACAAAGTAAAGTACCCTTATCCAATTTAGGCCAGTGCCCTTCTGTTTAGGTCATCTATTACCTCTGTATTTTTCTGACACAGCTAATGGCCATCAATACCTGAATTTTAATAATGCCCATATTGGGGTCCCGCTTCACTCTGTGATGAGTTTAGCTTATCATCTGGCCCATCTCTTACCACAAGATTCATGCAGTTCCTTAACTTGTGGTTATAGCTGACCTCCTCCCTAGTCTCATTTGAGCTTGACTGATATCAGTAGCAATTTAAAAATTTTAAATCTCATTTCCTTCTCTAAGCACATTTGTACATTAGGTTTGTTAGGGGTCTGTGACCCCCAGTACTGGTGGTGCTGCACTGGAATAGAAGCTTTTGTTCTTTAGTGGGTGAAGACTTGGTGAAGGGGAGTCACACCTTCTCATGATGGGATTAGTATGAGGAGATTTAAGGAAGAGAGAGAGCAAGAGAGAAGGGAGCAGAAGGAAGGTGCAGAGAGGAGTAGCCTGGAGGCTGAAGGCCTCAGAGCTGCTGCTGCTGTGTGGGGCAGAAGGGCAGGAAAGGAAGCCAAGTGTGGGCTTCTATCTCCAGCCCAGGCCAGTGAGGAGCCTGGGGAAGCATGTTGGAGAAGCATGTGACCTATGTGAGCTGTCTTGGAAACATGTACTTGAAAACCTGGTTTAATTTTGGACCTATGAAGCTTGGAAGTCTTCTGGAGAACTGAAGAAAATTTGCTGTGTTGCTGTTTTCAACGTGAGATGTCTGAAGTGCTTGGTGTGTTGCTGTAGCAAGTGAGTTTTGCTGATGCTAGGCTACTTTGGAGCTGAAAGAATGCTGGAGCTGTGCCTTTTGGAGAAGAATTGATGGCAACATCCTTATTTTCTCTTTGGATTTGAATCTCCTGCTTTTGGAGAAGTATTGATGATGCCATCTTGGCTTCTTCTGGCTTGGAGTGAGTGGAGCTGTGTCTTTGAAGAAAGAGTAGTGGCGCCATCTTAACTCCTTCATCCTACTTAAGGTGGAGCAACCACCATTTTGTGAATGCACATGGCTGCTGAAGTCATGTGCTCTTTGGACTGTGTGGCAAGATTACACAAGGGGTTCCCTTGTACCCCTCTGTGACTCTTGTCTAATTTGTTTTGGCCTCCCTCTAAAAGTTTAAGTGGACTTGCTACTGCATACATGGGCTTGGAAGAACCTGGTATGTGGCTGGCTTTAAACAGCCAGCAGCTCCCCTTTCTAAGTTTGGTTAAACACCCCGTTTTGCCTGTTTTGCCACCTGGTATCAGGTTCTTCAAAAGCAAGATGGTGAAAGGACATAAGATGGTTGAGCTGAGGTTTTCACACAGTCCTAGGTGATGGGGAGTAGCAGAGGATGGCAGCTATTAGGTCAGATCTGCATCATGCCAAGTACTTTGCAGAACTGGTTAACTACACCATCCCAGCACTTTGCCTAAGGCTGGAATCATCATCAGATCTTTTGCAGACCAAGACCTGACCTGGGAGACTTCAAAGGTGTCATCATCCTGGATCTCTGGTTGCCTGCGATATCCTGAAAGGTGTGTTCTCAATTGACTGGTGAGTGTACTTACCTCTGAAGGGCCAGTACTTTCACCTTTCCGTGGTTTGCTTCTACAAGGCAGCTGGGATCTGGTAAAATATGCACCCTATTCCTGTTCTGATGTCACCATTCAGGGAGGCCTTAGCCACCCAGACACACCTGTGCCTCAGCCTTGGTGGACTCTCCTGCTGTTCCCTCCTCCTGGAAACTTAGAGCTGAAAATACAGAGGCCAGAGGATGACTGAGTGTGTGTAACCAAAACAACACTGTCAACCAAAGCAAAGGGATTCAAAGTACAAGGAGAGGAAGTGGGATTAGCTCTAACATAGGACATCTGTTCAGCACAGAAATGGGTTTTAGAGAAAGTATGGAATTCCTTTCTAGGACCCTTTAGGAATAGACTAGGCCTTACCCTTCTGGGTTTAAGCATGAGAATTAATGATGTTCCCTTGCAGACTCACTAAACATCCTTGCAAAACTACATGTACATCATGCCAACTGGTTATTAAATACCATTACTCAAGGCTCTCTTCTTTTGAAAGAATTCAGGCCAAGATAAAGATAAAGAAAATATAATGAGAATGACGAGAGAAAGGAAGCAGATAACCTACAAAGGAAAACTCATTAGGCTGACCTCAGATTTCTTTGAAGAGACACTCCAAGCAAGGAGAGAATGGAGCCACATTTTCAAAAAAAATCCAAGACAAAAAGTGCCAGCCAAGAATACGCTGCATAACTGTCCTTTTATGAAGGAAAAATTAGAACCTTCTCAGACAAAATCTCCAGAAATTTGCTACCACCAACCCCCTACCCCAAGAAATCTTGCATGAAGCCTTAAGACCAAAGCCCTCAAAAGAATAAATAGAACGAACAAAACAAGAAACCAAATTAGACCCTCAAAATGACCACCAGAAAGTCAGTATTGAACACCAAGAATCACTCTAAATGTCAGTAGTCTAAACCCAACAATCAAAAGACACAGAGTTATGAACTGGATCAAAGGACAGAATCTAACATTCTGCTGCCTCCAGTAAATGGGCAATGACAAGTGTTGGTGGGGATATGGAGAGAAAGGAACACTCTTACACTGCTGGTGGGAATGTAAACTGGTCCAGCTACTATGGAAAGCAGTGTAGAGGATCCTCAAACTAATGAAATGGAACTATCATTTGACCCAAAAATTGCTCTTCTAGGAATCTACCCAAAGGCACTAGGATTGCTTCCAGTTTTTGCCTATAATGAAGATAGTATAAATGTTTGTCCTCAAATCTTTTGATGGTTATGTGTCTCCATGATGAAAGTCATCCCCAGGGATTTTTCGGGCTCCCGCACCATCAACCTCGGACTGCAGCACTGGCCTGGGATGGAGTGTCCTGGCTAAGAGTTGGGAGACAAATTCATAAGTGAGCCTCTGTCTTCTAGAACAGGGGAGAGAGGGGGGAGGAGAATAGAATTTAACAAGAAGAAAAGTACATTTGGAGCAGATTCAGTGAAGGCTAAACCATGGCTTGATGCCTTGAGTGTTGCTTTTGGCAACTATTTTTTCATTAGGATTCCAGAGTGAAATGGTGGCCATTCACGTAAGCAAGGAGGGGAAGCCTCAAGCCCCTGGAGGCCCTCAGAAAAGAAATGTTTGTCACTGGCCTCCAGTAATGGGAAACTGAGAATGAAGGGTCTACTGTTAGCGGTCTTTGAGGTCCTCTAGTTCCTATCCACCAGCCCCCATGGAGTCCCACACAGTTCAGAAGCCTACACACTAGGTAGTGTCTGTCAGAGTCATACCTCTGAATGTGATCCTGGTAATCATGCAGGGAGATGATGGTCTCCCTGGGCATGGAGCCTTGGAGCTGCAGGTGCAGACATCTTCAGAAGGGCACCCCGGCCCCTTTCCTAGAGCTTGTATGCAGGGCCAGGATGTGGGCTTTCCAGTGGGATATGATGTAGCTGTCAAGATCAAAAGTACAGCTTCCCTAGAAATATGGTTCCAACCTCTCCTGGTTTTCAGGGGTTCCTGGTCCCACAGCAAATCCTGTGAAGCCTGAGAGGCACTGAGGTGTGTGTCCCAGGCCAGGTCTGCTTTGTGGGCAACTCAGCACTCAGCTAATTATAATCCATATCAGAGCAAAACAGCCCCCACTCCCATGGTCCCAAAGCACTCTAGAAAGGGAGCCAGGCATGGACTTTCATCTTCTTTTGCAGAATGGTGGGGCTGGGGGTTTGACTTGGTGTGGCATCCCCTGACCCTTTCCTGTAGTGATTATATTTCTGGGGTGCCTGACTGTCCTAGAATGGAAGAAGCCATGCTCGAGGGGCTCCCCACTTGCTCAGACACTGACTTGGGTGGCTGTTTCATCTTTGGTCCTGAGTTTGCTCACCATTTTGACCCCAGAAGCCTGGCTGGTCTCGATTCCCTTGGCCAATAAAAGGGGACAACCTTTTAAGACAACCTTTTTTTTTTTTTTTTGAGAACTAGGTCTCTCTATTTTTTGCCCGTGGACCCACAGGCTCTCGTTGCCCGGGGTACCACACACTCAAGCAACCCCCCAGCCTCAGCTTCCCAGGTAGCTGGGATTACAGGCGCGCACCACCACACCCAGCTATTTTTTTTGGAACTAGGTCTCACTACGGGCCCCAGGCAGGACTTGAACCATGATCCCTAGCCCTGGCCGCTTCATAGGCTGAAGCTTACAGACACGAGCCACCGTGCCTGGCCTAGGACAACCTTTTAATCTGCCAACAAATTTTATGCAGACTCCTGTCTGAAAAACTGCTGCCCTGCCCTTTGCTGAGGGCAGGAGTATTTATAGTCACAAGGAGTAAAGAGGGAAGCAGGCAAGGATCAGCACGTCCATCCTGGCGACAGGAGTATCTGGAAGTTTCGTTTGATGCTAGTTTGATTTTGACCTGGTGGTCAGCGGTTCTGATCTTTGTATTAAAGCTATCTTCTACTTTGAATAAAGCTGCGTTTTCAAAAAATGCTACTAAGGGATCTAGATGAGGAAACAAAGACCCACAGCACCAGAACTTCGAACCTCAGACCTCAGAGGAAAGGCATCCAGGCATCTTCTGACCTAACAGCCTTAGGAGGCTGTGTAGCAGAAGCACGTGACTGCCCTCTAGTGGGAAAATGGTAGTGAGTCCCCAGACCAAGATGAGTTTTACAAAACCAAGCCGACATTCAAACTTGCAGAAACCTCCTGTTTCCAGGCAATGGCTCCAGAAGCAGCTGAAACAGCATGAACTTCAGACCTGGATGACAGAGGACCAGGAACGAAGGAGGAATCATCAGCTGCTGAAATGTACATGGTTGGGTAGAGACTGAAATGCGAATGAATCACGTGACACATGAAGAAGCTTGTAACCTGTCTTCAGGCCTTCCTATAACTCAGCCTAAACCTCCATGATGCTTTTCCCTGCTGTCCCCCTCTGGTGATCAATTCCATCAAACCAGGACCCCCAAGATTCTCAGATTGAGAGTGTGATTCAGGGAAGTTGCTGCCTTGCTCCTGTTGTGTGAGCTGCAATAAGCATTTCTTGCTTATAATAATAATAATAATAATAATAATAATAATAATAATAATAATAAAATAATAATAACTTATTATTGGCTTATTCAAAATTTGTGGAGATTAATTGGTGGAGTCTGGAATAGGCTCATCAGAATCTCAAAGTTCATTGAGGATCTGTGGGGCCCAGAAAGTTTGTGGCCATTACTTCAAGACCAGTTGTGAAGCAGGAGAGCACATCCTGAGCATCTCAGGGGCACAGGGCAATGGACCTAAGCCTGTGTTGGGCCATGGAGTCATTTTCCATAGGAGGCGACATCTAAACTGAGACTTCGCTTCCATTCTCCTATGTCCCTTCTGGCTCCTGTACTCCAGCTGGACTTCAGCAACAGCACAGAACATATAGGAAAGAGCAGTTCAATATGGACAAATCAAAAATCAAAAATCAATTTGATTTGATGACAAACCACTCAAAATGTCCAAACTGTCCATTTTCATTGTTTCAGCCAGAAGTGGTCCGTGCCATGTCCCCTACACCATCTGCATGCTCAGGGAGTGTCTACACCACCCAGGGGGATGTTCTACTAGGTTCTGAGAGTTCTTCTAGTTCTGATGGACTCCCTGGATTTTGTCACCTGCCTGGACAGTGCTTGTGAAAATCAGGAAAAGCAGGTGGGTGCCTGGGTGGCAGTGTGGACATTACTGGCCAGCATAGGGATAATCAAAGTTATATAACTTGACAGTGAGAAGGCAACTCAGATGACAAATTGTTTAGAGATGAAGAAACTGAGACTCAGGAGTGAGCATGAAAGCCAGGACTAACAGATAGGTGTTCAAAAGTTATGTGGCAAACTTCGCATGGGCACCTCAGTGTCCTCCACTGTCCCCTTTCTCCCAGAGATCCTTGATGAGGTGAGGGTGGGTCTCCTTCAGGGCCTGGTAGAGGCGATCTTTGCAGGCCCAGTCCCAGGACCTGCTGAAGCTGAACAGCATCCGCATCTGGTCCTGCGTGGTGGCCTCAGCTCGTATCTTCTCATACTGTTCCTCACTCAGCCCCTGTCCATGCAGCCTGTCCAGGACAGGGTCCACTGATGTCACTCGAGCCACCAGTTGCCCCCGATACTGGTCCACAAAGTGTGGTGGTCTTGGGGCACCTGGGGGTGAAGGTGAGGCTGCAGTGAATCAGGAGCAGTTCCCGCTGTAGACTCTGCTCTGACTCTACCTACAGGGTCTCCATCACTTCCTCTGACCTGGCTCTGCTCCTGTGGTGCATTGGCCACCACACAGGTACCTCTGCCCTCCTTCATGTCAGCATCTAGCCTGGTATCCTCCTTGAGCTGGGGTGTGGGGTACAGTTAAAAATAAGGCACTGAGGCCGCTAGTGAGGTTTCAGGCTCTATGGACAGGAATAGGCATGGGAGGGATGCTGCGCTGGGCCAGGGTCTGATCCCAGTGAGGTTTGCAGTGTGACAGTCCTTTCCTTTTTCTCCTTCCTCCCCTCCAGACCCAGAGGGTGCACCAGGGACTGCCCCTGGCTCCTGTGGTCTCTCAGCTGCTACTAACCTGTCAAGGCTGGAGGGGCCAGAGCAGCTGCAGGTCGGAGATCTCCTGAGGAAACAGAGAGAAGCATCTGTGACAGTGCTGGTTATTAACACACATGATAACCCCCAAATTTTGACCCATTCTGAGATTCTGTGATGCTGAGAATAAGCTACAAATGTGATAGACTCTAGAGTGAAGGTGGCAGGGCTCTTAGAGATCATCCATGTTAATCTCCTTAGGCAAACAGGCGACTGAGGCCTCTATGTCAAGGCAGAGGTGGTGGAGACACCCTGCATGAATAACAACTTCTCCCACAGCACTCTAGACATGGTGTAACCAAGTTGCAGCCTAAATAGGCCGTTGGTGAACTCACCATGTGCCTCACTTAAAGTATCTGAGATCTGGTATGTGAGCAGAAATTTACTGATTTGTCTTGGTTTGCCCTCTAGAATCATTTAGATTAAGTCCACTTTATCTGGATTTGGATGTCAGAATGAAAAACTCAAATCAGGAAAATGTTACCACTTGGAAGTAGTTGTACTTTTCTAAAGGATAAACGAACATCGCCAGAAACAAATAATGGGCTTAAATTAAACAAATGACCAGGTTCGCATTAGAAGGGGATCCACATCCACCATTGTGGACAAGACTAGCTCAGAGTGGAGTGGGAGCTCGGGATTCATCTAGATGAAGGGGGGAGGGTGTCCCATATCCTCCATGACAACTAGATTCTCTCAAAGTTCAACTTCACTCATTCACATGTAAGAGCCTCTGCTGAAGAAGGTGACTGGAATCTGAGAGTTTGACAAAGGAATTGGACAGACCTGGTTGTCTCTACATAGCCTATTTAGGGGGTTCTGGTTCTTGGTGTTGTTGGTGCCAGATGGATAGAGAGCAAAGATGTTTCACTTTCTCAAGAGAAGATGTAGGTGAGCAAAGCACCTAAGGACTTCCTCATGGGCAGGGGTCCAGGTGCCTCTATAGCTCCATGGGGAGGACTAAGCCTAATGGGAGGAGGAAGTTGCGCTAACTTGAGGAAGAAGAATCAGGCTGCTACTACTCTCTAAGGGTCACTGGAAGAGACAAGGACACAGACCCATTGCATTTAATTGTCCCAACAGTTCTTCAAGTTAGGCAATCTGACCCCCATTTCACACACAAGACAGTCTGACCCCCATTTCACACACCTGAGACTCCAACAGGCTAAGTAAAATTCCAAAGATCACCGAGCAGGCAGTGCCAGAGTGGGACTTAAACCCAGGCCTGAGCGGGGACTGTGGCTCCCCAGCCACGACTGAACCAGCTGCACACCCTTCCCCCACACTGTGCATGTCTGTAGCAACCTGGGAGGCTGACTCCCCATATCCAGTAGGTTGTCTCTACATGGCCTGTTGAAGGAGTTCTGGTTCTTGGTGTTATTGGTGACTGAGAGATAGTAAAGTTTGTCCCAAATCTAAATGTTCCTTTTGTTTACCCTGGCAATATTTGAGTGGTTCAGGTTAGAGTATTTGTTGTTGCCAAAGGTAATTTAATCCATGTGACCACATCACATCGCTAATACTCCTCTCATCTTACATCCAAGTGATCATGGGAAACTGCTGTCCATCCTATTAATTCAAGGACAGTATGTGACACCATAGTGCCAAGAATGGTCCAAGGGGCTTAAAGTCTCAATCACTGTAAGTCACTTTCTTGCCTTGCTGCTGCTACATCACTAGAAAAGGCCACAGGACATATTTAGACTTGTTATACTCATTAACAATTGTGGAACTTCTCTCTCTCCCATTTTCCTCTCTCTCTTACACACACACACACACACACACACACATAAACACAAAACACTGGCTTTCTACCATCTGTGAGCTCTATGGGCTTCGCATTACCTGGTTTCACCAAGGCCTCCCACACCACAGTCCCATCTTTCTTGTTCTTTATTTGCAGCTGGATCCCAGACTCCAAATGTCCAATGTAGATCTCACTGAAGAGCTGGGACTCCTCGGAGCTGCGATAGCAGAGCTCCACTTCCTGGAGCAAGAAAGAGGAGTTGTGTGAAAAGTCACCATTCATCCTGCCAGTATTGTCTTTCTCAAGTTGGCACTTTCTCAGTTGTGCTCAGTCTCCTCTCCTACAGCATATTATTCCCTCTCCATCTTTTGTCCTGAACATTTTTCCTTAATCTCCATCATCTTAGACCCAAACCCTCTACCCTTCTAGTCCAAAGCTTGTCATTGAAAAAGATTTTAAAGTTGATCCAATTTCCATGAGTAGCGAATTTGTATTCACTCCATCTCCTAAGCACATTCAGGACTGAACTCATGATTCCCAGCTCTTTCTCCAATGGACTCCTTCCCTACTTTTCACAACATAGTAATTAAATGGCATCACCACCCACTGATGGCTCAGGTTCTTCACTTAGGCAGCATCTTTTTATTTATTTATTTATTTTATTTTTATTATTTTTTATTTATATATAAATTTCGCAACATTGTAATCCCAGGGATTTATCCCACCCCATCCCACCCCTACATTCCCCCCCTTTCCCTCCTGCTCAAAGTTGTGTGCTTCAGTTTGGTGCATAGCTTGTTTTGACTTCCTCAAGGCTTTTGTTTATTTTTTCACTATATCACATATATTAGTGAAACCATTTGGTTTCTGCCTTTTTCTTTATGACTTGTTTCTGCTAGTATGATTTCTTCTAAGTTCATCCATGTTGTTATAAAATCATCAAATTTGTCCTTTTTAATTGATTAGTAATATTCCATTGTGTGTGTGTGTGTGTGTGTGTGTGTGTGTGTATGCCACATTTTTTTCATCCAGTCATCTGTTTTGGGGCATTTAGGTTGCTTCCACGACCTTGCAATTATAAATTGTGCTCTTAGGTAGCATCTTGATGCCTCCTTTTTCTCCCCACATGCAGTCCATTCTCCACAGCCTCCTGTTTTTTTTCTCCAGCATCTCCTCGAGTCTATTAACTTCCCTCCACCTCCACTGCTCTCTCCTTAGTCCAAACACCAACACCTCCAGCCTATGTCCTACAGGAGCATTTTCTACCTGTCGGCTTCTGCTCTGGCTGTCATCCTGACCTCGTAATCTCAGAGTCATTTTAATGAAGGTCTTGTGTTTCTTTGATTATACTCCTGTCAGAAGCTAGCATGGCACTTTGAAAAACACATGAGGACCTACAAAGAGGTTGGTCTTGGGCAGCTCCCCTCTTGTCTGACTCCTCTTACCCTCTCTTCCATGACACCATCAAGCTCTTCTGTTACAATTGACCTGCTTTTCTTTATCCTTCTCAGTATTACCTTTCTCCTGCCTCTATCCCTGTGCACCAGAGAGGCTCTGCTGACAATCTCCATGTGCCCAACCCTTATGGCTCATTCATATCTCAGTTCAGCTCAAAAGTACCCTCCCTAAGAATCCAGTAAAATGTGTGCAAGTGTCTGATGTGCCATGGTTGATTTTCATCTCGTTTTTGTCACGTTTTCTTTAATTATTTGCACAAGTTTCATCCTACCAAAATACAAACATTCATGGCAGTGAATTGTCAGTCTTGCTCACTGAGCCACCTCATTTAAATCAGCACAGAGCTGACTCTGGGTGGGGCCAGGGTTTGTTGAGGCTGAACATGCCTCTTATCCCTGGAAACTACTGGCACAGAGAAAAATACAAAGAGTTCATCCTTGGATTCCTGTTTCCCAACCCAAAAGAGATATGACTTACCTCTACGCAGACATCCCCCTCTCCACAAAATGAGGTATTATTTTTTAAAGAGTTGCAGCTTTACCTTTACTGTATCTGTCCCACCTCCAGTTACGATATGTTGAGCTTCCCAGTCACTGCATTGTCTCTACTTTCTGACAACACCCGACCTAGAGTGGATCTCCATTTCCTCAGACCTTCTCTCAACTTACTCAAGCAAGACCAAAACCCATGATAAATTCTTTGTGATGCTCTTAGACTTGGAGGCACCTTGGTGTGTGCTTTCTTACTGTGATTGGTCCTAAACTGTATTCAGACATAGCATGTTTCTGTGGTTTACACGGAGGGCATTCCCCCAGCTTAACACCTCCCAGTGCCTCCAAGTCAAAACCTCTCATTGCCTCTGTCCCACCACGTTGTTCTCCATCAATAGCTCAAAATTTCTACTCCCAAGTCCCACTCACTGTCAGCCTAATCCCAATGCACCCTGTCCCTGTGGAAGCTCTGACACTTGCTTCATAGGTATTTCCCAGCATGACCTCTGATTATAACAAGGCAGGGGGGCATGGGGGTTACTCACTGGGGAGTTGATCTCCATCTTCTCTGAACCAGATATGATGAAGCGGGAGCCCAAGTAGAGCGGGGTCAGTGGAGGCGGCTTGTGTATTCGCACAAACTGGGACTTCTTTTCTTCATCATCTATGGCCTAAGTGCACACAAAACAGTGGTCACGATAGGGCTGGTTTCTGACTCAGAGATTCTGCTCAGAATATGGTCTAAATAAAGAGGCAAGTCTCATCTGTGTGCTTGTATGGGTGGGAGAGGCTATGTGAGCCCTGCAGTCCTTTCCCCTTTCCCACACTCTCCACACATGGAGCCCATATCATCCTCTACTATGTTCAGAGGGTGGGGGGGGGGCCTCAGGTCATTGTAGAGAGAATTGGGAAAGACAACAGTTCTGATCATGGTAGCCTCCCATCTTTTGGCCTCTGGAAGGGTGTCCAGAGTTCAGTGATGGAGCAACAAATCCATCTGGGGAGAGTTAGGGGTTCAGAAGGCCAGCACGTGGCCAGGCAGACTTATCCACCTAACTCAAGGTTGGGTGAAGAGAGACCTGTTCTTATTCTCAGTAGAGATCTGTTCTTATTCTCAGTGCTCCCATCCTGGGGGTTCTCTGGGTGCACTCATGTCTGTACCATGACCTGGCCTTTCTGGTCTGAGTACCACCTTCCGAATGGAGCAGTCATCTGGAATCAGGTAGAGGTGGAAGTTGATTCCCTCAGGACGGAGGTGATGGTAGAGCATGATGGTGGTGGTGATGGGAATCAAATTCCTGGCAACTGGGAGTATTCTCAGTAGGACTCCCATGGGGGAGAAGCTGGGGTTCTCCAGGATTGTGTAACATGCCTCCACCCTGGTCGGTTTTTCCAGCACCATCCCCTCCTCTTTGAAGTGGGCCACATGGAATTTGGAGATGTCCACATGGTTGCCTATCAAGAAATGCATTTGTGAGGATTTGGAGCCTTCACTGATGCAGGCTCGACAGAGGCAAGGTGTTCCTGGATGCAGTTTTCCTGTGTGACCCACCAGGAGAGATAGCATGTCCAGACCTGGGGTCTTTGGGAGCTAGGCACAATGCCATCTCTTGGGTAGAGCCCCGCAAGAAAAGCCTCTATTCCAATTCATACACAGGATCAAACCCTGTCCTGGAGCTGAGAGCTAGCCTGGTCCCATGGTGACATGTGTGGATTTTGTAGTTATGAGGGTTTTGAGTGATGCTGGTGGACTTGACTATAGGCAGGGGGAATAAGGAAGGAAAAGGTAAGGACTTTGGGAAATGGACTGACCCAAGGCTGTGTCTATCGTCTGGCAACCATTTAAACCCCCATTTCAAACTCTTGTATTGGGGGAAGAACCCCTTCCTCTGTCCTCCATCACTATGTGGTTCCTGGTATGAAAGAGGTTGTCTCTTCCACTGGGATGCTGACCTCTCTGGCACCTGTGAACAGGCAGGTGATGGCTTGACTACATGGATGTCCTAAGACCTTGAGGGGGATGAAGCACAGGTGATGAGAAAGAGATGACTTTGATTATGACATGGGGCCATGAATCTGTGATCCCCATAGAAGGAGAGTCCTGCAGGAGCCATGTCTGCAATAGAGTCTGTATTTTCCTTAGAGTGAACTTGTCGGAATTCTTGGTTTCTCAGTATTCTTAACATCAAGCCTCCAGAGTTTATTAAAAGTTTAGCTTGCTGCCTAATCTTTTATTAAGTCTGCAAGGAAGCCAGTAATCTACCTATATATTTTTTCCTCCTAAGTCAACCAGAATGGATTGGATTGCAACAACTCTGACCTGGTGAGGGCATGATATGACAGAGCTCTACTTGCTATTGCTGCCATTTTAGCTTCTCTTTCCTTTACATCACCACTTGTCAAACACTGTTACAGTTACTTTATCCAGCAATGTTTTGTGATATTTACCCTTGTATTCCTCATTATCTTTACTATTGTTTCTATCTGGTACCTTTTTTTTTTTTTAATGTTTCTTTGTTCCATCATGCATTCTGATTCACTACAGAGGTTTTTAGTAGATATTTTCCTGAGCACATTCTTTGGATTTTCTTCAGTTAGGATCTATTTGTGAGAAATGCCTTATTTTAAAATTCTATTTTACCTTCTTACTGAAAAGTTAATTGCTTTCTTGACTGGCAATTATTTTCTTAGTACAATGCTGTATTTCATTGTCTTCTTCCTTCCATTGTTGTTGCTCAAAAATCAACTGTCAGCACAATTGAACTATCTGTCAGATACTTTCTGGCTGCTTTGAAGAATTTTCCTTAGATGTATTATTCTTCAGTTTTAATAAAATGGGTGCAGTACTGATCTGTCTATATCTCTTTGTCTGTCTCTCTGTCTTTCTCCTCTGATTTCTAATACTAAGAAATCACATCTTTCAGCAAATCTGGCAATATCCTTGAATATTATATCTCCTCTGTTTTCTCTGTATCCTTCTGGAATTCCCATTCAATATGTTAGGCATTTTCATGATACCTTTCACCTATTTCATCTAGTTTATGATTTATCAGATTTTTTTCAAAGCTTCATTAATCAATTGTCAGTGGTTTGAGTATTTCCCCATATTTTAAAGACCATTTCTTTAAGCTTTTGAAATGTTTATTCTGTGTTGTTTTTAGTAAATTTAATATATGAGATCTTTATGGGAATGATTCTAGTAACCATAATTTCCACTGGATCCCACTTAATGATTTTGCTTACTGAACATGACTTATTAGCAGTGAGCATATACTTCTTAGAATTTTATCTATGGTAAGTTCTGGTAGGTGAGAGAGGTTGGAGAAACATGCTTCCCTTTACAAATACTTCTTCTACTGGGAAGTCCTCTTTCACATATCTCAAGTGTCCTTTGATGCTGCTGCTTTTCTCTGAGTCTGTGGAGGCATGAATGTTCTTCCATCTGTTGTGTGTTCCCAGGAACCCTGACATTCCTTGTTAATTCACTTAGTCTTACTTTGCAAATAGTCTTGTCTTTCAAAAATCTCTTCAAAAATTTCAGCTAGGTGTACAGTTTGTATAAGCTGTGGTAGCCTGACTGACACAATCCATGTAAAGATAATACTAGGTAATATATTTATTGAGGAGACTAATTCTTTTTGGAAAAATTTTCAGGAAAAATAACAATGATGCAAAAGTGTTTCAAAAAACATAATCCCAGAGCACAGTGGAATGAGGAAAGCTGTCTCTACTCAAAATCTTCTCTTAGTCACAAGTTCCTCAGCACATCACTATCAAAACGTCACATTCAGGCCCATTACTATCCCCATCAGCTCCCTCCACCCCTCCCCTGCTTACCTTGAAGGGACACAAAGTGAGGCAGGTACACGGCTGCCACAGCTCCTGGTTTGGCCTTGATGTCAAACAGTGGCCCTGCCACCATCCAGTCCTGTGGGACAAGCCTGTCCAGGAATGGGTCCCAGGCACAGAATTCAATCTCAATGGTTACTGACTCTCTTATCACAAATTGGAGACCTGTGTTGGACCAGGGGTAGGTGCCGGCCATGGGGAAGTGAGCTCTGGAAGAGTGAAGAGAGGAAGACACTGAATCACTCTACAAATCCATGAGCCCCTATGAACACCAGACCCCATGCAGGACACTGAGATGCAGCAGAGAGACTGAGACTGGATCAGGTGGATATGTACTATGACTGTGAATCCACAAGCAATTCATTAAACTACTCTATGTTTAGTTTGCTCATCTGAAAATAGGGACAGCAGTGGTATCTCTCAGCATCTACTCAGTAAGAAGCACAGGTACATCTTAATATGGACTCCTGGAATTTTTAGTTATTTCTTGAGTGGTGAGAGTGATGATGAAATAGGATAGCATTCTTATTTGTAAAGGGGTTATTTGCCAATAGGTACAATCAGCAACTAATATTTGTCACCTTGCTGGGTGGCAGCATTGTGAAGACATGGGATGAAAAAGAGTTCCCCAATTACCCTTAGGTTGTAGTAATGAGCAATGAGCCTAGATAGACTGGTCAGAGTACAGCAGTCCTGGTCCAAGAGCAGTCTGGTACTTATTAAGAAACAAGTGAATCAACCCTGGCGATCAATGGGATGACAGATGTCGCAGGCTGGGCATGGTGGCTCGTGCTTGTAAGCTTCAACTTATGAAGCAGCTGGGGCTAGGGATCATGGTTCGAGTCCCACCTGGGGCCCGTAGCGAGACCTAGTTCCAAAAAAATAGCTGAGCGTGGTGGTGCGCGCCTGTAACCTCAGCTACCTGGGAAGCTGAGGCTGGGGATTGCTTGAGTCTGTGGTACCACGGGCAACGAGAGCCTGCGGTTCCACAGGCAAAAATAGCAAGACCTAGTCTTAAAAAAAAAAAAAAAATCAAGTGAAGGACAAAGAAGGTCGGCTAGCACAGGGAATGTGCATGCATGGGGGTGTGTATTTTGTAGTAGAAATGAACTGGCACAAGCTAAGGTTTAGTGACCAGGGACTGCTTTCTGTGGGCTGCAGTGATTCTGATAATTAAACCCCATCATCTCTATTCTCGATTCTTGCCTGACTTTCTTTTCATCTTTACAAGTAAGACATGTTAGCTAAACTTGCAAACCCAGTCATAACTTTTATCTGTTCTTTCCAATGGATGCTACCTCCCAGCATGCTCTTCAATACCAGGACCTTTGCCCTGGTAAAAGGTTCTCTACCTGTGTGCATATCTGATAGGCAGGAACTTCTGGGTACTGAAACAACAGCCCTGAGAATATGGAGAGCCAGGGATCCTACACATATTAGTGATAAACACTTGAAGCTAAACACAAGAATTTATTGAGCTTCTACTTATGGTAAATGGTGGGATCCCAGGATGTCAATTCCTGTAGGGATAGTTGGGAATGAAATTAGCTCCCAGCTGAGGTAGCTCTGTACACTGATCTGACATTGGTAAAAGGCAATGTGTCATGTAAGAGACTATGACTATGACTGTGTGCATTTTATCACTTATGACTAGAAATCTCAGGGGGTATGATGGCACTTTCACTTCAGGTTCTCCAGTGACTAGGGTGGCATTTAGCAAACACTGGATATTAATGAAGCAGGAGCATGTAATGAAAACACATTAGATGAAATCTAAAAGACCTAGCAAACCAGACAGAAAGTGTGTACTTTGGATCTTATTGAACATGCCACCTGCAGGACAAACGATAGACAATTGAGCACAGTCATACTGGCTTTCAGTGACATGAAAGACTTGCTGTAAACTTGTTGAGTGTGGCAATGGCATCGTGATTTGAGACAATAATTTATTTCTATTTTAAAAAGGCATATCATGAAATACTTAATGAAAATCATCTGCTATCTTAGATTTAAAATGCTGTACAACAAAAAAGGGGGAAAGCTAATAGCTGACAAAAATATGACAAATCAGTGTGGAAGCTGGGTTGCGGGTAAACCAAGTCCTGCATGTCCTCTAGCTTGACTTTGGAAATTTTTATAACACATCTCTGTTTGCATAAGAAAAGCAATCTCCCAGTATCTCATGCAATTCTTGTCTGGTATCTTGGTTGTTGCAGAGGATTCCCAGGGACAGTATGGAGACCCAGTGTGGGGCAGAGACAGGCAAAACACCCTCATTCCCTCACTCACCGGTGCAGGCTCCTCTCTTGGTCAATCACTTCAATGGTAACATGCCTTGTGGGGTCCCAGTACTCATCTCTGGTTGTCAGAGTCTCTGTGAGCAGATCACTCAGAGCAACAATAGAAGACGGAGAGAAGGATTCTGCTTGTTTCATTTGAGGAGGGCTTCCCTCTGAAATAGGCAGGGCATGGTCAGAGCTCGGATTGAGTCTGCTCTCCCATAGCCCCTGAGCTGGTTCAATGAGGGTTTCCATCCAAGTCTGGTTTGCTGGCCTGTGGCAGAGGGTGTCCCACTCTCTCCATTCCTGCTCCTGAAAAGCCTGCCAAGGAGGCCTAGACCCTTTGCTCCACCCTGGATCCTCCCCATACACACTGATTCGTGAGAGTCATTCACTTCACCACCCTCTCGGCTGTATCTTATGAGATGGCTATGACTCTAACAATGACCTATTGGGGATAGAGAAGTGACTCACAGACCTCAGAAGCCCAGGGTAGGCTTGGGGTTGGTTCAGGGTCTGAGATATGACATGGATGTTTTGGAGAGGAGCCTTCTCCCAGTGCTGGGGAGACGAAAGCAGAAACTCACATGGAAGAAACAGTGGGAAATACTGTAAAGGGCAGGACTCTGGTAGGTGACCCACAAGAGAGAGGGGAATAAAGGGAGTGAGAGCCCTCTACTGCCCCTCCAGCACCCAGCCAGGCCCCTCAAATTACCTGGTTCTGGTGTCTGCTGCTCCAGGGATGCTGTGTAACCACTCATCTCTGCTCTTCTGGGGTTATAAGCACAGTTTATCACACATGACTTCCTGGACATAGAGTTGTTCACTCTCTCTGGGATTCAGGAGAATGCTGGACCATCTCCATGATGTTCCCACTCAAATCACTCACCAAGATTTGAATTTTCAAACCCATTCCCTGTCCTGTACTGTCATGCACCCCCCATTAATCCACCCAGTCTTACCAAATCCAGGGTGTCATCTGAATTCTCCCTCACACACTCTCAGAGTTGCTTGGAGTCCTGACTCTACTTTCAAAAGAGCCACCTTTCTTGACTCTTCTCTCAACCCCTCAGCCCAACCCCAGTCCCAGATCCTGGCGTCTCTGCTGGAACTATTGCTCATTTTCTTTTGTCCCTCTCAGTTCACTGTCTACACAGCAACTGATCCTAAATATGGCCTTGGCTCATCACATCACTGCTGAAGCCCTTGAAATGTCTCTCTATTGCCCTGGTGTAAAAGCAAGAGGTTTTAATATGAGCCAAAAGTCCTCACTGTGTTCCTGCTCCCCCCACTTGTTAACTTGGTTAAAAACTACCTGGAGGCCTGGTTAAAACAGATTTCTTGGCCCCCCAAAGATTCTGATGCAGAGGGTTTACATAGGTTCCCAGAATTTGAATTTCTGAGGCACTCCTAGAAGTGCTGGTGCTGACACCCCAGGTCCAGGGACCACATGGACTAGCAGTATTCCAGGCATCTGGCCCCTCTCTCTCACAGTAGCTGAGCCCAGAGCTCTGCCACTGCTTGGACCTGAACCTTCTCAGCCCAGCTAACCCACAGCCACAGAGCTCCCTGGCTCAGGAGGCCCATCATGACTCACAGGTCCAGTTGTGGCAGATAGATGGGTGGGGATTGGGGGTGGGAATGGTTATTGTGTCTATCTGTCTATTCTGGAGGTGGGAATCTTGACCCTGCCCTATGCCTCCCACTCAGTGAGTCTCAGGGGTTGTTTACTCGGGGATGAATGGCTCCTTCTAGAGAAATTTTGCCCATTTGTATCCAACAGCCAATTCCTGGGGACAAAAGCACTTTCTAGTCACAGTAGAAGCCATCCTGGGGATGCCTTTTTGTCAGGGGAGAAAGGTGAATTCCTGCTCCTGCCCTTTTGTGTGTGTACACATGAATAAGTTTGGGGAGTGGATGTAGGTTATCTCTTCCTCATAGTTTTGTCTTTTTTTCACACCACTATTTTAAAAGTATTATTATTTTTAATAAAGTACCATTTTTTTTACAACCTTGTTAGTATTTTGACACAATAGGGTTTCTACCTCAGGTAGAGTCACTGTAGCATGTAGCTCTCCCACCACTATAGCCCCCAGAGTTTCACCAGAGTCCATTATGCCCTCCTCCCCATACTTTGAACCCTCCTCCCTTTTCCCCTCTGAATGTTCCCCAGCTTTCCTTTGTCTTTGTTTCCTTTCAGTGGTCACTGCTTCCCATATTCAAAGTATGTCTCACTCACTCACTCACTCACTCACTCACTCACTCACTCACTCACTCACTCACTCACTCACTCACTCACTCACTCACTCACTCACTACTTCAGTTCCTTACTTGCTGAAGTCTTTGAGGAAGGGATGAGGAATTTTATTACCATGAACAAACAAGCAAACAGCCCCTCTCTGGCTGCTGTGGTTTCTCCTGCTCTCTCTGTTCCCCCAACCCAAGTCTCTCCTCCACCCCTTGATTCTGCAGCAGCCTCAAGAACTCAACCCTGGACCTGGGTCTCCAGGCTGAGTCTGAGGTCCCCACCCCTTACTACCTGGGGTAGATGAGCAGCCATGGCTTCTCCCTCTCCAGGGCCCTCAGCATCTCTGTCACCTCCTCACTCAGCTGGGCCTGGTCCAGCCTGAAAGCACAAAAGAAGCTGGTTCTTGTGTGTCACTGTCAGTGGTACTGCCAACATCCTGGAATGTTCCATCTCCCCCATAGACATGCCTCAGGTCAGGGTCCCTAGGATTTGGGCTTGAGATGAAGAGAGAAATGAGGAGGATTATAGGGTGTTCCTGGTTTAGCACCAGGAGAAGGGAAGGAGGAAGCAGATAGTACAGAGGAAAAATTGGGCTGAGTGTCATCTCACTGGAGACCCCAGATGACTCTCCATGGGGATCTGTGGGCAGACTGACCCTCAGAGTTGTCCTAATATGGGATGATGAAGTATTTCTACTTCAGCGCTTCTCAGTCTTTATAAGCAGGTCAACCCCATAAAGGGGATGTGGTCTTGAATGAGGGAGCCTTTGTTGTTGGAAGTCATCACTGGACCTGGCCATCAATGGGACTGCACAGGCAGTGCTTGACAGCATCCACCACCATTTCTTTGTGGCCTTAATATGATCACCAGGCATAGATCCCAGGATTCCTTCTCAGAGGCTAAACGTTTTGCTGGGAAGACAGGCCAAGCCTTGTTAGCCCCACAACATGTGGGAGGTAGTGAGAGCCAAACATGCTCGGGGGAAGTAGGCTGGGGGTGGAAGGGGTGGAGGATGCCCCTGAGGATGTAGGGTGGAAATGCCCTGAGTGGAAATGGCCAGAGTCAGCTGGGAGGACCCACAGGCAGACTGGTGATCACTGCTGCTGCCCCAACTGCTCTTTTAGTTCTGTATGTCCATGAAGGAGGCCTGGCTGAGGGAACCCTAAGAACCCAAGCTTCACAGATTCAGAACCTCTGTGTGTTAGCACAGAATGTGGGGGGTGGTAGAACACTGGCCTCTCTCTGAGTGTGTGATGGCACCTAGCCAGGAGCCAATGGGAAATATTCAGACACAAACTTGTTTTCAGGATATGGAGGTAGGGGGAGAAATTGAGAGATGGTCTGTGGAATATTGTTCACACTATTCTCTTCCACTGACTGCTCCCTGTGACCAAATGGGCAGCAATTCTCAGGGTGATGCCACCTCCTCAGAGAAGCCTCTGAGCCTCTCAACCTGATTCTATCTTACCCTATGTTATGCTCTCAGAACTTGCTGCATTTCCCTTCACACCCTCCACAGAACTTACACACACACACACACACACACACACACACACACTGTATGTTCACATGTGGGTAATACATGTCCTATTCCTACTGGAATGAAGGCCAGGGGGCAAGGCCACCTCTGTTCACACTGTGTCCCCAGTGTCTACCCCTGACCAGCACACAGAGGGGTAGGGAAAAAGAGAGGGAGAGATGAAGAGAAGGAGGGATGGAAGGAGGGTGGAAGGGAGGTAAGTAAAAAGGAAGGGAGGAAGTGATGGAGGGAAGGGGGGAAGGAGGGAGGAAGCCTTGCTCTGATGAAGTGTGAAACCGGAGTCCTCTTAGGATAGGCAGTCTCACCAATAGATAATGCTCCCATATCCTGCCCACCTCTTCACAGCAGCACCCTGGGTTTTACATACATTTTATTTCTTTAAGGTTCATGATGTGGATATGACTGTCCCATTTCATAGATTAAGAAGTTGTGTCTCAGATGAAGACTTGTTTGAGACACATGCTTCAGTAAAGTGGAGGTGATGGTGAGGAACCCATGGTGAACTTAAATATTACTGGCCCTTTCCTTTCCTGCCTAAGGTTGTGGCACCTTCCTCTCTTACTACCCACTCCCTCTCCTGCCCTCTGTCCTGAAGTTTCCAGAAGGTCTTACCCCAGAAATCTGAGTTGGCAGGAAGATTGCCTGACCCCTTCACAGAGCAGCCTCACACCAAGGTTGCCCAGGTCATTTTGCCTCAGGTCCAGCACTGTCAGTCTAGGGCTGGTACTGAGCATGGAGGCCAGGTCCTGGCAGTTGCTGGAGGTGAGGCCACAGCAGACCAACCTGCAGGAAGAGTGTAGCGGTCACTGTCATTATACCGAGGGGCCTCTCTCGGGGCACACGGGAAAAGTTTGGGAGTTCTGCTGACACTGGGATGAGAATTACTTACCTGATTTGCAATAACCAGACTGATTCTTATTTTCCTCCTGTAGCCAGAGAGCCACTCAGGATGGCTGAGTGCCAGGAATCCTGCCCACTTACCACAGAAACCTTGTAGGACGAATTTACCCAATGTTCTGCTTGTGGATCTGAGTCTTATTGGTAACTATATCAGGCCTATATGCCCAGAGCCACTGACATGGGGAGTTTCTGGTGGATTTGAAAACAAAGTGCACCCGCAACATAAGAGAAAAGATGGGAGCTGCCAACATCAAAACCAACTATGGGGAAGACTATGATAGCTACCTTTGTGTCGAGGCCTATTCTGGGCTCCGAGATATTCTCTTTTCTATTTTTTTGCAAGAGTTTCTTAATTTGAATTAATTCTTTAAATTTGTGAAATGTGTGAAACCATCTCGCCTGGGCTCCTTTTGTAGGAAGGCTTGGTTTATACTCTCAGTCTCTACTTATTTGAACTGTTATTGCTCCTCCACCCACTTCACTTCTCTCCTAAATAGACTTTATTTTTATGACCAATTTTGGTTACACAGCAAAAATCAATTATGGTGGGAGTATGGAAGTCCCCACACCCTTCGACTCCGTACACAGTAGCTTCATGATATACATCGGCTGCCAAGCAGATACATTCTGGCAGCTGGTGGTCCTCAGCACTGACACATCATTATCAACCAAAGATAAGAGTTCATAAGAGGGTTCAAATCAGTTTTTAATGTCTTATGGTTTTTGACAAAAATTGCAGACTTAGAGTCACCATTGTAGTGTCAAATAGAATAGTTTCCCTGCCATAAAAATCCAGTGCCTATTAGTCCACCTGATTTGGGTCCTGGCAATCCTTGATCTTCTCAAGTTTTCCAGTTCTGCCTTTTCCAGACCTGCAGTCTTACAGTTGATGTCATGTTGTCTGTAGCCTTGTTAGATTGATTGCTTGACTCAATAACATGCATGTTTCTCCATGTCTTTTTATAGCTTGAGGGCTAATTTCTTTCTAATATTGAATAATATCCCATTGTCTGGATGCAATTAAATTTACTGATTCATTCACCTACTGAAGGACATCTGAGCTGCAGCCACGTTTTGGCAATTCTCAGTAGAGCTGCTATAAACATCCATGTACACGTTTTCGAGTGATTAGATTTTAATGTCAGGGAGTGTGGTTGCAGGGTTTTATGGTTAGATATGTTTTATATGAAACTGATCTTTCCCCCTAATGTACTGTGCCACTTTGAATTCCCAACACAATGGATGAGAGCTGACTTTGCTCCACAGATTCACCAGCAATTGTTGTTCTCAGTGTCCTAGATTTTGCCATTCTAGCAAGAGTGTAGTGGTGGACTTCATTCCTTATAAATCCCCTTAAGCACTGCCTTACCTGTATCCAGTGATTTTTGGTAAGTTGTGATTTTTTTCCATCCATCTAAAAGTATTTTCTAATTTACCTTGTGATTTCTTCTTATTTCCTCAAAATGACCTTGTGATTATTTTGGAATATGTTGTTATGTTTCTGCATATTTATGTATTTTCCAAATTTCCCTCAGCTATTGATTTCTAATTTTGCTCCATCATGGAACAAATAGACTGTACAATTTTACTTCTTTAAACTTTGTTGGGAATTGTGTACTTGATGCTTGCTTGCCACCCATCAGCAGTCTCCCATGTTTTGGTGTGTTCCACTCAGTAAGAGTGATACTGTCCTATGAGATCCTCTCTCACCTAAGCTCATCCTTGACATCCCCTCTCTCTTTTTCCTAAACCCCATCTGTTCCTGGGACAGATTGACTTTACTTATTTTATTTCTTAAGTCTGTCCACTGTTTCCAACTCCATTGCCAACTTCATAGTCCAGGTTATCACCATGTCTTAGAGAAATGTAATTATCCTTAGTCTAAGCTATCATCAACTTTATAGGAAAAACTGTAGTGTTCCTACTGACCGGTTTACTTAGTCTAACTTTTGCTCCCTTAAAATTTGGTTTGTACATGGCAGTATGGTTTGCTTTGAAAATATACCGATCTTGCCAACCTTATGCTTGAAATCTCATTACATTTGGAAAAAAGAGTAAGCTTCAAACAAGACCACTGTAGTTTTTCATGGTCTGGCTCCTGCTGGTATCTGTGGCTTTGCCTCCCCCCTTAGGCATCCTTCCTCCATGCACTCTGCCCTGAGTTTGATGCTTAGACTCACATTCTCCCTCCTGCCACAGCACCTTTGTCCATGCTGTTTCCTTTGCCTGAAATATTCCTTTCTTCAGTTTCCCTTAGGTAAATTTTTAGAACTCTTTCAAGTTTTACATACTTAAGAAATGTTTCTACTGAAGACCTTATCTGTATTCTTAGTCTAGTTTCTTGGCTAATGTTAGTTTCTCACAAACTCTGTTGTAAAAGAATTATGTCTATAGGACTTTACCTTAAGAGTTCTGGCACCCAGCAGTGTTAGAGGGAGATTCAATTAATATTTCTTGATTAAAGACTCAACCTCCCCACCCTGTCTTTAGCCTCCATCTTGGAACTCCTGCCCACCTCTGCCTCAGAGTAGCACCCAGGACAGACTCACCGCAGGCTCTCCAGCTGGCTGTCAGGGTGTCTCAGGGCTTCACAGATATTCTGCACTGCAGAGCAGCTCAGGAAGTTTCCACTCAGGTTCATCTTTTTTAGGGTCCTGGGAATGGAGAAGGGAATCTGGACAGAGGTGTCTGATTGGGAAACAAGTGCACCTGAGGGAGGGAGTGAGAGAGGGATATGAAAGAGACCTGACTGTATCTGGGCTCCCAGCATTCTTTCCTGGGACACCACCCTTTGCCATCTCTCTCCTGGGGACCGTCTCTGTGCTCTGGCTATTTTTGGAAGTGTGGTGGGTCTCCTGCAAGTCAATCTAAATGCAACATAAATAATCATGTGCAACACTGTCATTACAAATTTATTCTCAATCCACTTCTCTAGACTCTGTCCCTTTTTCCCAGTTCCTCTCTCTCCTGGGCACTGGACTCCAGAATGTCTGTGTGAAAGGGTCTCTTCAGAAAACGGAGGAAGGTTGTCTGACCCCCAACCTTCTTCTCTGGGCTCTTTGTTGGCACTGCAGATGGAAACAAACCAAAAAGGAATGTATCTGTCCCAGTCCTGAGGGCAGAAATGGACACAGAAAATGAACACTTTAGTACTATATGGCCAGGGCTGCAATATGAACTACAGAGGAGGGACTTACAGTCATTGATGGTGGGAAGAAAATTTTTGGAGGGTGATAGAACTGTTTACTGAAACCTTTAAGAATCAATTATACTGAGCAGAGCTCCAGAGTCAATGCTACAAATGTGTCAAAACACTTCATTCTTTGAATTTCATTTTCATTGATTAGGCCGTGCTATTTAAGTAATAACTTTTAAGCTTTTGTTTCAATCAATTAGCTTTCTTTAGATTTTATTAAGAGGGATGCACAGTTTACTATAAATTTTCAAGAGATATATTTTTTGATGAATTCAATCTTTATTTTTAACTATTTATTTTTATTAATTATTTTGTTGTTCACATATTTATGGATATATGTGTATACAAGTACACACATACACACATAAGTGTACACACACACATATATTGCATCATTGCAACTCCTGGCATTCTCCCTACACCTTATGACCCATGAAGTTTAATCTTGATCTTCTGGTGTTCTTCCCTTTCCTGCTTCTCCATCACCACTCCTCCTCTTTAGTTGTTTGTCCCAATTCTGGTGTTAGCTTATTTTGATTTTTTTTCTTAGCCTTTTGTTTTCATTATCTATAGGTGAGACAATATGGCTTCCATCTTTTTCTTTCTGACTTATTTCTGTTAATATATTCCATTGCATATATATATATATATCACAACTCTTTCATCCCTTCATCTGTTTTGGGGCATTTAGGTTATTTCCACTTACTGGCTATTGTAAATAGTACTGCATAAACATCTGAGTACAGATGTCTTTTTGGAATTAGTGCTTTGATGTCCTTTGGGTATATTCCCAGATGTAGGATTGCTGGATGGAATGGCAGTTGCATTTTTAGTAGTGTGAGGGTCCTCTGCATGGCTTTCCATAGTGGCTGGACCATTTTGCAGTCCCACCAGCACTTTCTCACCACATCCACACCAACACTTGTTGTTGCCTGTTGGTTTGATAGGGCCATTCTTTCTGGGTAAGATGGTATCTCATTGTGGTGATTTGCATTTTCCTGACTATAAATGATGGCCATTTGTATAGGCCATTTGTATTTCCTCTTTGGAGAAGTGTTCTTTTGACTCTTCTCCCCATTTTTTTTGACTGGGCTTTTTGCTTTCTTTTTGCTAAGTTGTGTGAGTTCTTTGTGGATCTTTGTTATCAGACCCTTATCACTTGTATGAAGGGCAAAATTTTTTTCCAATTAATTTTATGAAGTCCCAGCTGTTTACATTTTTTCTTCATTTTTTTCTAGCATCTGTATGTGTCTTGAAAGGGGTTTCTGAAGTGTAAATCCTTGAGTGTTTTATCCATATTTTCCTCGATGTATTTTGGTATGAATTTTAGTTTTCAGTCTTACATCCAAGCCTGATAAAAGACTTTATCCATTTTGAGTTGTTTTTTGTGCATGGTGTGAGAGAGCTGTCTAGGTTCAGTTTTTCACATGTAGTTGTCCAGTTTTCCCAGCAACATTTATTGAAGAGACTATCCTTGTTTCAGTGTATTTGTTTTTTTCCCTTTGTCAAAAATTAGTTGCTCATACATGTATGGCTTTATTTCTGAACACTCAATTCTGTTTCATTGGTCTGTATATCTGTTTTTATTCCAGTACCATGCTGTTTTAATTATTATGGTTTTGTAAAATAATTTGAAGTCTTAGAGTGTAATACCTCTTTTCTCTCTACTTTTGGTCAGGAGGATTTTGAATATCCGAGGTCTTTGCTATTCCATATGAATTTCAGTATTTTTTGTTCTATCTCTTTAGAAAATGTCATTGGAATTTTTACTGGGATTACATTGAATCCTTAGATTGCTTTTTTTTAGGATGGCCATTCTGATAATGCTAATTCTTCTGATTCATGAGCAGGGAATGTCTTTCCATTTTTTTATGTCTTCTTCTATTTCTTTTAACAATGTTTTGTAGTTTTTTTTTGTATTGGTCTTCCACATCTTTTGTTAGATTTATTCACAGGTATTTAATTTTCATTGGTGCATTGGTAAATGGAATGGATTTTAAAATTTTCTTCTTCAGACTGTTTTTTTTTTACATATAATAAGGCTACTGATTATTGTTTGTTGATTTTTTTTGACAACTACTTTACTGAACTGGTTTGTTGTTTCAACTAGTTTTTCTGTGAATTCTTTGACGTTTTCTACATAAAGTATCATATCATCTTCATATAGAGATTTGCTTCATTTCTTTCCCTATTTGTAAACCTTTTATGTCTATCTCTTGCCTTACTGTCCCAGCTGGAACTTTCAGTACTATGTTGAAAAGTAGTGGTGAGAGTGGGTGTCCTTGCCTAGTATCAGATCTTAATTGAAATGATTTTATATTTTCTCCATTAAGAATGATGTTTGCTGTGGTTTTGTCATAAATGGCTTTTATTATGTTGAGCTAAGTTCCTTTTATTCTTATTTTTTCAAGGACTTTCATCATGAATGGGTACTGAACTTTACCAGTATTTTTCTGCGTCAATTGATGTGATCATATGGTTTTTGGCTTCCTCCTTATTGATGTGCTGGATTGTGTTGATTGATTTTTGGATGTTGAACCATCCTTGTGTCTCTGGGATAAATCTCACTTGCTTATGATGAATAACCTTTTTTACGCGTTGCTGGATTTTGCCAGAATTTTATTAAGAATACTTTGCATTTGTGTTCACTGGGAAGATTGGATTATATATATATTTTTTATTTGTGGAATTTTTTTTTTTGTTTTGGTATTAGTGTTTGCTTCATAGAATGTATTCAGTAGTTTTCCTTCTTTCTCAAATTTTTGGAAGGGTTTTAGTAATACAGGCTTTATTTCATCTTTGAATGTTTGGTAGAATTCATTTGTGAAACTGTCTGATCCCGGGCTCTTGTTTTTAGGGAGAGTTTTGATGATTGTTTCAATTTTGCTACTTGTGATTAGTCTGCTTTAGTTCTCTATTTCTTCCTTGTTCAACTTTGTGTGGCTGTATAGTTCTAGGAATCTATCCATCTCATCCAGGTTGTTTAACTATTTGTATTTAGCTGCTCATAGAAGTATCTAATTAATCTTTGAATTTCTACTATGTCGGTTGTATTTTATCCTCTTTTGTTTATGATCTGGTTTATTTGAGTTTTCTCCCTTCTTTTCTTTGTGAGACTTGCTCAAGGTATCACTTCCTTTATTCATCTATCTATCTATCTATCTATCTATCTATCTATCTATCTATCTATCTATCTATCTATCTATCTATCTATCTATCTATCTATCTATCTATCTATCTATCTATCTATCTATCTATCTATCTGTCTATCTGTCTATCTGTCTATCTGTCTATCTGTCTATCTGTCTATCTGTCTATCTGTCTATCTGTCTATCTGTCTAT